>WOVY01012730.1:0-232500 GCA_013436015.1 Rhipicephalus annulatus | reverse complement strand
GGTGCAGTTGAGGCATGCAACAAGAGCCGAAGCCACGTTAAGCAGTTGAGAAAGCACGGGTCCTTATTTCTATATCGCGCTCTACTCTTGAACGCGACGCTCAAGCATCCTCCAAGTTTTATATTGCCTATAGGATCTCTTAAACGACAGAAAAAAATACCCACGCAGCATGTATGTTTGCAAAAAGAATTGGATCAGTAATCTTGGAATGTCTTCTTTAACGTGATCTTAGTCATCTATTGAAACAAAATATACGTAGCATTCTAATTATCACCACGTGAGATCTGACCATATGCCATTCGTTTTATTCAGTTGTGGTTAACAAGCGTTTTCGAATATCCAAGGTTCTAGGCTATAGTTACGTGAAACACCTTATATATGCTGTACCAGCAAAGTATGCTTGCTGCTTTTTTTGTCAATGCACGTGTATATGATGCACATGCAGACCAGGAAAATGATAGAATGTATACAACATTTGGTGTTCATGCCCTCGTGGCCGTAATCGAATTGTGGTCAAAACATCGATATGACTATGAAACACACCGTAGTGAAGGACTCCAGAAATTTCGACCACCCGATGGGGTACTTGCACTGACATCGCACACTACACAGCCTCGAGCTCGGTGACTCTGTGCCGCGCCAAGACATCTTGCTGGCGTCACCTCTGCCGTGTTTATTCACGCTAGAAGCTACGATTGTGGCGGTACTTCAATAACCATTTCGCTTCCACTGAAATGCGACCACTGCGGTCAGGATCGAACCTTCGTGTCTAGCAGCCGAGCACCATGAGAAATATCGTAACATTGCTGATATGTTCTCACCATTACAACCAGCCCTTTAGAGCATAACATACTCACTCTGGGCAATAACAGTTTACACACTCCTTTGTGTCACCTCTGCCGTGTTTACGCTATAGAGCTCGCGCTACGGTGGTGGTGAAAACTTTCCATAATTTTTTAGACGGAAAGCGGTGTGCTGCATGGAACCAGTACGCAAAAGACTGGTACTAACACATACTAGGTAAGAGTACCGGTTTCAAAACTCCAGGTGTACGCCCTACCAAAGCTTGTTGGGCCTGTAGGTCATGGAAGCCGAGCAAGGTTGCCGCCCGGGTCCTCCCGGGTTGGGTTAGTGATAGGGCGATTGGCCGGGTCAGAGGGGCAGGTCCACACCATCTGATAGGCATCCCCACAACACAATGCGGACAGCTACCACTAAAGGGGGCTCAAAATGTTTGATAGCTGCCGGGCACAGCATGGACAATTTAAAATTATCTATCTCTCGCAAATGGTCCCATACACGAAGCTGACAAGATCCAGGTACTTAGCCTCTACATTCACAAACACAGACGGTCAGATCTACAGTGTGTAAACACCGTATACAAGGTGGGGGTCGCATGGTCCACCGCATGGTCCACCGGGTATCTATAAACGCAAGGGGTTGCGAAGAAAGGATGCCTTGTGGCTGTGACCAGTCTAATTCTTTATTCAACTCCTTAACTTCACTTACAAAAAAAAGAGGAAGAGACCCTTAAGGTGATCCTCCACACAATTATTAAGCATACTCTGCACCTCCCTATCGTCAGTTCCAGCAGCCGGCTTATGGCCCTAGGAGTTATTAACACTCTTCGGGAGCTCCGGGAAGCACACACAAGGTTGTAACAAACGAATTCAGGTCGCCGCCTCGACTCCATGCACATATTCAACACAACATTTCCATGGACGACAGAGTTCACATTACAGAACTGTAGAGACGCACCCTCACCTTATACGACCTTTTCCAGACAATATGTCATACGAAGCGCATAATGACCGGCGCCTAGCGCGGGCGCCCGAAGCCCGGAGCCGACATTAT
Organism: Rhipicephalus annulatus; assembly: GCA_013436015.1. NCBI lineage: Eukaryota > Metazoa > Arthropoda > Arachnida > Ixodida > Ixodidae > Rhipicephalus > Rhipicephalus annulatus. The sequence goes on along the minus strand of WOVY01012730.1, from coordinate 230,646 downwards.
GGCAATAAACCAGGTGTATACTATGTGGATGCCTCCGGCCCTCACCACAGCGAACCACCGCGGTAGTTTACAACATCAAAACAGTAAATGGGCTCACCTTTAGAGCCTGCAATGCCACACACGTGGAAGGAGTCGCCATTGTTCTCGCGACCTCACATTCAGGTTCAATATACATTATCACACACTCTCGAGGAGCCTGTCGGAACATAGTAGAAGGCTGGACCCCATTCTTGGCCTTTGGCATCTAGAAAAACTGCATACAGGATGTGGGTCCCGTGCACCGTTACCTCATAAGTTTTATGGTTTCCTCCTCATCAGGAGTTGGAGGGAAACGAGGCAGCAGACGTAGCCGGCTGCCTGCTCTGTCACCGGGCTGTTCTCTCCTCCCCACCCGATCAGGAACACGATTTTGTCTGGCCAGTAACTTCAAACATATTACAGCATACTATCAAGATACCCGTGTGCTCACATTTGTGTGCACGTTAAAGAACCCGAGGTGGTTGAAATTTTTTGAGCCCTCCACTACGGCGTCTCTCATAATCATAGGGTGGTTTTGGGACGTTAAACCCCACATATCAATCAATCACTATCAAGATAGTCGTGGTATTTACCCCCGCCCATATAAAAGCCTTAAAGTGGCTTTACAATACTACGGTCACTGCTAACGATACGACCGGGAACTATAATTATTCGCTGCAAATGGTCTTCAAGTCCCAGTTCGTTGAAGCATTGGCAACCATGGCCAAGGCTGGTCAAATACGTCTCTTGAGTGTGCTGCGCGGCTGCCCCTGTTACTACCTTACAGTGAAACGGCTGCCAAAGTGCTGCGAGTGACAAAGATTTTTTTTTTCATATAGTCTGAAGAATGTTCGACTTAGTGTGAGTATGAAGTGCTGTGTCGTGTGTTGAGAATACAGCTATTGTGGTTCAAATGTGCTGATTAGCCGATTCCTGAACATGAACACTTTGAGCTCCAAACGTCACAGGGCAAAATGAATTTGATCCGGTATGCACTCTTATTTCTTTGTTTTGATAAAGTTTTCGCTCTTAATAAACTGAAACGGAATCTAATTCACGCTACCCCAGACTTTCTCTGAACGTTCTGATTCATGAATTAATCGCGAAGTCCTAGAACTGCCACAGTATAACCTTTTTTTTTATTGCTGTGTATGTTTATTGGTGCACCTACAAGTTAGTGATCAAGTCCGGCTAAGGTTACTCGATGCTCCGAGTGGTGGGGGAGGAGAACATCGCGTGGCTTGCTCTCTCTCCATCCACATCTCCCAATGGAGGGTGAGAGAACGTCACGCGCTAAGACGTTTTGACGCGTACGTGTCGATAGGATTTCAACGCGACCACGCTCCATCTGAGCTCAAGCGTCTAAACGGCTCAGGTGTCCGCATTCTGCCATGGAATGCGGACACCGAATACGCATTTCAATTACGGAAGCCGGCGCACGGCCAATCACTTTTTCTGTACCACTACGTGAATAAGTAGTCGCATACCGGTGTAAAATATGCATCACCTAATAAGGATTGTTTTGGCCCACGCAGCGCAGAAGAACATTTCCACGTGTTCCGAGAAGTATGCTCGTACGGCAGTAAGACTTGTCCCCATGCTCGTTCAGGGCGTTCATAGATACAGTCGGTCAAAACAGCTTATAACGACACCGGTTTTAACAATATATCGCTTATAACAATGAAAAGCTGCTGCAACGTGAACGTTTGTATGTCTTCTGTGGTGAAATAACCCACTTATAGCAATGCCCGCATGCCTCATTATCGGTTAAAACGATAATTCTGTATGTTGATTGTCCGTGCAGAAAGGCAATGGAAGGTCAAATCCTTGAAAAGAAAGAAGCAAACAAGATATTCAAGCTGCTGAACCCCCCCCCCCCCAATTAGGGGCGTAGCCAGAAATTTCTTTTTTTGGGGGGGGCAGGACGAATAGGTATCAGTTTTTCTCTGTGACGTGACTATCGGCCTATCGGCAGTAGTTTGAGTAGATTGTGTACCTGTACATCAAAGTCACAAGACCCCCCCCCCCCCTCCAGCCAATGCATATGCTTGTGAAGGGAATAAGTAAAAGTGCAGTAAACGACATGTAGAGTGGCCGTTTGGAGCAATAGCCTTTCATCGCACTATCGAATGGAGTAATGTTCGAAAATGCATTATTGCGACCACCCGCCCAATCGAAGAAGACATTGCTAAATTTTTTATCTCTTTTAAGCGTTGATGGTATAGTACTCGTCGGGGCGAAGTACAAGGATGGCTGCGCTTACAACGTGGAATGACAAGTATACGCAGCATGTTTTTGTACATTTCGGGTTTGCCTACTTTGCTGAGCGAATTTCTTACAGTCGATGTTTGTGAGTGAATGCTTATGAGAGTGATATTTATGTTAAGCTCCATATGTCAAGCGAACCTTGTAACTGTGATAGTTTTTAGTCCACATTTCTTTACTTTACTGCACGCATCCAAAAATGCTTGCGATATGCAACAAGTAATATTTTTCGTAAATTATGCTGCTAGTTGGCAACACGATTTCGCACGCGTTATTTTTCGGGCAGACTCTCTCGCAACCTTGGTTGACATTACAGTGGTACTGTGACTTTTAAATGATAGCAATGAAGCACTCCAATCGTAGAGGTTTTATTGTGCAATCCGCGAAGGCAAGAAAATCATTGCCGAGAAATATTCACTTGGGCTCAATCGAAAATGCACCCGGGACCAGACTATACCTACTCATATAAAAATAGCTTCTTCGCTCCGTATGTGTGATAAAAACAATTAAATACGCGCAAAAGCGCGTAATTTTCGATCTCGTGTTTTTTTTTCGTAGCTTTCGTCGCTCTGCTCCCTAAAAAAAAAAACGATACACTGCGGCAATTAAGGTGTCTTCCGTTGTTTGCAAGCGTGCAGCCATCATTCCCCCTTATGCCAACAGATTCAGAACTCGTAGAATATTTCACCGCGCAGCATAGAAATGCCATGTATACACTGTTCTAACTATAGTGCGGGCATTCATGTTTGCAGCACTTCCGCCAGCGCGAACATGAGCAGCCTCGTATCAGACAAAATCTCGAGTGATCGGTTCACTAGTGATGAAGCAATGAACTCCGGTATTGATCAGAGCTGAGTGCACCATGATCAATTTCTCAGAACTCGTGAGCTCGACGAGAACTGCCAGCGCATGCAACACGAGTTTACTTACGTTGTACTGTGCACAAAATCACGAGACCCCCCCCCCCCCCACCATGCCAATGCATATGCTTGTGAAGAGAATAAGCAAAAGTGAAGTAATCACAGTAAAATACAGTAAGCGTATTCATGCCTGTCGGTTGTCTGTTATTCTGATACGAGTCGGTGGAATTTCAATGCTGACATCAATTATTTCGCGTTAATTCACGTTTGTGGTATAGCATCACAACGCAACAGAAACTACCAGCCTTCGGTTGGGGCGCAGTTAGAAACGCGAGACGTTTCGCGTGCACAACTTTACCGGAACCTGAAGGGAACCTTACTCCGCCTAGTGCAGGAACCCCAGACGGCCGAAATTTACGGAGCCCTCTACTACGACGCCTCTCATAATGATTTATGGTGGTTTTCGGACGTTAAACCCTAACAATTAAGTAATGAGGTTTAACACCCCGAAACAACAATATGATTATGAGAGACGCCGTACGTGGTGGAGGGCTCCAGAAATTATGACCATTATAGAATCCTCATGCTGACCACTAGTATAGGCTGTAGATAATGCACAAAATATGGGGGTAGGAGTACGGCCACGTCAGAGTTAATCAGCTATCCTGCAGGCAAGAATTCATTGTAACTCAAGTCTACCAGTACCGTTGTACCACTATACATAAGAAAAAAAGGGGTAGGGAAAGGTAAATATACACTGCAAGAATACGCCGACACAGTTGTGATATTACGAGAATTAAGAAAAATAAATAAACGAATGAGAAAAGAAAGTCTATAACCTTCAACATATATCTGCGTAGTGCACCTACAAGGCTTACTAGGCTTGCGTGTTTCATTTGGTAACAAATTACAAGAATTGAATTTACCTATATATATATATATATGAATATAAATATATATATATATATATATATATATATATATATATATATATATATATATATATATATATATAAGGGAAAGAAGTGTGTACCTAAGGGCTCGTTCGTTTTTCCGTGTTTTAACACAATATTAATGAGATCTAACAGACAGTAATGCCAAAGAATGTACAGGGGAAGTTATTAGAACTAATGGAATGTAAATAAGAAGAAAGAAAAGTGGATGAAAAAATAACCAGCCGTGAGCAGGAATATATATATATATATATATATATATATATATATATATATATATATATATATATATATATATATATATATATATATATATATATATATATATATATGTCGACTGTCATCGCAAACGCGGAACCGGTTTCACGCCAGTAGACACGGCAGTAATTTTCGTGCTGTCACTTCCGTGCTTTTCATATTATTCCGTTCTGGGGCGCAATGCTCAGAAAACCATCAAAAACTGAACTGTTATTGGTGCTTTAACTCCAATCTGAAAAACAATATGTCTTATTTACCGTACACAGCTTCTTGTATTCCACTTCTCGCAAAAATGATGCGGCCTGCACGCGTCTCTCGGCATGACGACTGCATTCTATTCCTATTACATTACCACGTGGTAGGCTCACCGTATAAGGCTGCCGAACGTGACATTCTCGAAGAAATGCGGGATATGCGACTCCGAAGCAGGTACATCACGCTGTTTGCATTCGCTTCAATGGTCACGTGCCCTCATCCCAGAGACGTTTTGGTCACGTAGCGGTTTCCTATATTAATCTGGCTACCATGAGCCTGGCTCAAAGCCGTCTGCTGTTGGACGGACGGTGGTTCGAAGATATGCATCTCGCGAGACAAGCGTAGTTTGCTGCGTTTCTGCTCTCGTTGTACAGCATTGACGTATCTTAATCGCAAGTTAATTGCAGTAAAGTATGACGTCTTTCTACAGGAACGTATTCTGGTTTGCGAAGGGCATGAAAGAGTACAGCAGGTAAGAAAGCTGCGTGGGCAGACTGCTGTGACAACGCATGCGCTACGTACTTCGCTGCTCCCCTGACCTTTTCGTAGAAACGCCGCATTATAGAGTACAATATTTTATCAAAGCATGTTTTACGGACAACGCTTGTACGGCGCATTGGGTCGCGGTTTGGCTTAACAGTCGCGCATTTTGGATGTGCCCGCGTAACTTATTGTACCTTTACCACGTATAGCTTACTCAAGTCTCTCTCGGGACACTGTTATTTGCATGAAAATCATTCGCCGCGTCGAATGAAGCCATCATCTGTGTGCTTTCCCTTCTAATTTTCAGGAGCGGGTTTCGAGCTGCCTGCCGGTCTTTCAACCTCCCCGACTTGGACGTCGATTGTACCGGTAAAGTTTTCATGATTACCGGCGCCACGGGCACGCTTGGCAGGGTTGTTGCTATCCAACTTGCACAGAGAGGTAAGACAAGTTTTTTTTTGCCTATTTCATTTGCTGTATATTTACAAAACAACCATGCTGAAGCGAACGCCATTGTGTCAGCTGTGCACGTTCTGTCAAACACAGCTGCTTTGACTAAACATTGACCTACGTTAACAAAATGTGCTGTGATGGCAACTTCTTCATCACACACCTTACTGTGCCAGCGGCAGTCGTGATGCCTACGAATTGTTAACCGGTGCCGCTTCAAGGGTACTCGCAAATTATCCTAAACATCAGCGGAATCGACAGCTAGCTATGATGCCATATAATCTACATTAAAATACCATGGTGCGTTGGACGATATTTTCAGATACTAAGTCAACTTTCCTAGAAGTCCACTAAAGAGAGGCAAAGAACCAAATAAACTACGACCCAGTTGCAAACATAGCTATTGTGTATAAAAAATTGTATGATACGAGTCTCGTGACAATGCTCCAATGAATACCCAGCCATTGTGGAACTTTATACAATCAATCAGAACATATACAGAAGCCATGCCTGTGCATGCCGATCCAGATTTGACAACTGTGGCTTTCTCCAGACACGTTATGTCATGACTCTCCTTTGCAATATGGACAGTCTGCAATTTGCACTGGGCTGATCATAACTTTTACCAAGATGGCCATTTTGCTATGGAACCAGACTTGACAGTAAGAATTCTACCCCAACAAAAGAGATTACACACAACTTTACTATGCAGCTTAAGACCCGGGGTGCCATATCACATGTCATTGGCTTCATAAGTTCATGATCCTGAATGTCGCGGATGTAATGCCCCAGAAATGGTTTAATATCCTCTCTGACTGGACCAGTTATTACATAAAACATATGGCCCTATTATATGCTTCGAGGAAGATACCCCTTTTGGAGCAGATCTCGGTATCATAGAAGCAGATCTCGGTATCATAGAACACCGCTGTCAAAGTGCTCAGCCAACAATAAGAATGCTTTTATCGTTTGTAATGGAGAATGACTTCATATCGAGTCTTTAGAACTAACACCTACACATTGTGACTCGCATATGAGGTGTACGCACAAAATTTGTATAAAGTGCATAGCTCACTGTACATCAGCATCATCATTCAAACTCCCTGTATCATCTTTCACTTCCCTCCTCCCTTTCTCTCCTAGGCAGAGTAGCAGGTCCTTCAGCAGACCACTTTCCTTTTTTCGCATTAAAGTGTTCTCTATCATTCTCTATCAAAAGTGTCTGTAGAGGTTCATTTTGGTAATACCATCTGTCCAAGTTATATTCACTCTCCTTTAAAAACTTTTAGTGCAGGTACCATGAGAACATACGACATTGTAGAAAATGCCAACTGTTATATGACGCTATCGTTGCCTATTAAATTTGGCATATATGCACGTGACTAAACTGTTTCTTTTTCAAACAGGTGGCACAGTGCACCTTGTCTGCAAAGATGAAGAGAAGGCAGAAGCTTTGAAAACAACAATCACTGACATAACGGAAAATGTGGTATGCATTTGCTGACAGAAAATATTTGGCATGCATTGTAGACTGTTCTGAAGTATTGATAAAGCATTACCATATTATCTTTGCAGGAATCTGCTGTTGTGCACATCTTGGATATGTCTCGTCCCCAGGATGTCCTCAATTTTGCCAAGAAATTTAATCTAAAATATGGAATCTTGCATGTATTGGTAAGAAATATGCATTGCTTGTCATTTTATTTAGCAACAGCATTGTGTCATTCCAGTTAATGTTTTACTCAATATAAACATAGCAAGAAGCAAGTGTACATATGTGTGTAACATCAATTTCTGTTTAAACATCTTGCATTAAAGCATGAACATAATCATCAACCGATCAAACGAGAGACTGCACAGCTTTAGAAATGAAAAGTTACCTTAAGTCTTATTCACAAAATAAATGAATTAGTAATCCTCTTTACAGAATGAATAAGTAGTCTCCTTAGTTTAGTAGAGCAGAAATTTAATATTTTGCTCATAATTTCAGTCACATGATGTTATGCATTTAAAAGTTTTGCGGGCAAGAAACTCTCATCATTTCATGACAAAATACTCGTTTAGAGCACTAATTGCATGCTCATCAGGCACTCTTAAATAAAGGATTTAAAAAAAATAAACCTCATTATGACCTTCCAATATGAAAGCTTTACTTTTGTTTGCCTTAACATGATTAGACAAATTTCGCTCAACCTAATCTCAGACCCCTATGAATAACTCGGAAAATGTAGATTTATCAGCATTGAGTTAAAATAAATTATATAAAAAGAGTGACGCAGCACTACTTGCACTTTGACAGCCAACTACAAGCAGACTCAAACTTCTCATATTTCTTGTCTTGATTGCAGCTATGTACGCCACACTTGCAGAGCGAATTCTGAAAACAGGGTTCTAAATTAATGTTTCCTGCAGGGATCTTCCAATATTTCATGAACAATATCAAATGTCATGCTCAGCTTTGGTGCAGCAGTGTTTAATGGAAATGATAAGCATAATATTGAAGTGACAGCTAGAACACACTTAATAGATTTTGTAATTTTTATTGATGTTGTGAAATCCTCCTGACAGTTTTTACTTGATCAGTTATGTACTAAGATATTTTTGTGTGTTTATGTGATAACAAACTTCCAATTTTAAGTTTACTGGCAGAAAAATATGAAGCAGATAAAATGAAGGGCTTCTCAGTTTTTAAATTTTAAAACATTAGTGCAGTGCCTTCATCAATATGATGTCATTCATTTCTAGCTATTTTCGCAAGTACGGGCTTTTTTTTTTTGTAAATAAAAATAACTTTTACCTTTTTTAGTTGAGTCTCTGGCTTCTTTAATTTTGCTGTAACTCTTGTTTTCCAGTTAAATATTATCTAATCCTGAGTAAACGCTATCTGAATCTTATGAAGGCCAAGTGTGAGAACTACAGCCTTTTTTTTGTGGTTTATGAATATTTATTCTATCTAATGTTAAGATCGATGTTTCCTGTATTTCAAAAATATAATTCGACAATCTAGTGTGACTTTACGTTTCCCTTTTTTATCCCTTCATGTTCTATATATTTCTAACCCATCTGCTTCACGCAGCATTATTCAGAGTTGTTGATTTCAATATTCTCACAAATATACAGCACCGTGATTATTTGATGCCTGTGGTACTTGCCATCTGAGTCGGGCAGTAATGCTTTTTGACAAGGTTGTTTACGTGCTTTGCACTGCACTTAGAGGTTGACGAAGAAATAAGGTCGTGGTCACGCAAAGTAGTGAGCAGAAAGCAGTGATGTGCAATTTCTTAGCCGATTGGTGTGTATAAATGAATATTGTTTGTAAAATTTTGCCCTTGCTTCACCTTGTACAACCCAACACAGGTTAATTGCGCTTCGACAATGACACAGAACCGAGAAATCGGGGAGGACGGGCTTGAGAAAACCTTCGCCACGAACACACTTGGTAAGTATTCAAATGCTGCCATTTTCTCCTTTGGCAACCTATGTTTATTGTTTTGTGCACTGTAATCTTCAGTGCAATAATAACGGTTACCACTGTTATCAAAATATACATTGTGTCGTTCTGGACTTCTTCTGGGCGACATGTTAGGGTATAAACTGACAGACAAGGTAATGTTCACTTTAGGTTTTAGTAGTGCAAAATTGCACACATCCTGAAGAGCAAGCACGATTGAGTGCTCACTGTTACATTTTAATCCACCTCTTGGCTGCTTTCCCTTCAGGGTGCAATGCAGTAATTATCACATCCTTATGCTTAGCCCTAGGTGGTGAAAATTAGTCACTGTAATCCTTGCTATTAGGTTGTGCTCTTATACGTGAAACTGCATATTTCTGTTTTTTTGCTGCTTTTTATTCTTTAGATCGGCATATGCTGATGTGTTGTGGGTTGTCGCACATGTTTGAAAATTGTCGACAGAAAAAAAAGTGCACCTAAATTGGAGATATTCACAAGTGGTTGCCAAAATAAAAGCTGCTGATGGATGGAAAGTGATGTCATGTTAAAATTCAGTGCATAAAGAAGCAGGCCTTGGAGAACAGAACCTGTTTCTAATCATTTAAACTGAAGTGAAGGTGTGCATGGCTAATGTGAGCTCAGGTGTGGTCACTCGATGGCTTTGGTGGATTGCGGAGCTGAATTGCAGATGGAGCTTAAAGCAGCCCTTTAGGCAGTCTTGGAAAGAGTCGGCATTGCATATACTATGGCATTTGTTTTGTACTTGATGCAGGTGTGTTTTTTCTTTGTGTTTGTTCTTTTTCCTGAACTTTTTTGAAGCACTGTAAATTTATACATACCTGAAGCAAAATTTTAAGGTGCTTTATTGGCTGAAACGTTTTATCAATTCTTTGATCAGAGTAATATTTTCCTCTTGAGGTATTACTGAACAGCAGCTATCTGAGCCATCTTTTGTTTTTGTTTGGTAAACTTGAAAAAAGACATTCTTGGTGGAAAGCGCTGCACAGTATTTACTTTTTTCGTAGCCACATAAGATGGATATCTTTTGTTGGATGCTTTCTTGCATAGAATTTGGTAAGCTGCAGTTCACTTTGGTTTGTTATGCTTTACTTACTACAAATGCGATTTAAATAGTATATAGCTTGAGATATTGTGAAATGACCGCTTTCCAGAAAAAGTGAGCATGTTTTATATATTGGAAATCTCTGTGCATTTGCATATGTTTAAAAATATTGGTACTAATAGCTGTTATCCGTTATACACAGAACTCTTCAAAAACCTTGATTTTGTAAATATGCCATGTGCTTGCTTTTTTTCTTTTTTGTTGAGTGTGTGCAGTTGCTGTAACCCCTGGACATACATATATATATATATATATATATATATATATATATATATATATATATATATATATATATTGCTTGAGATTTTTTTTAAGTTGACACCATCTTGTGGGACACATATGCCTGAGTGTTTAAAACCTGGATAACTCAGGTTGGCTATGGTATGCTATACTAAATGTTCATCATCTTAATTTGGAAAGAGATTTGTTTGTAGTGTTGATTTTGTTCAACTTTGCATTTCAGTATATAGTATGTAAGTAAATGTCTAAATGCTTCACCAAATTTTTCATTTTGGAAGGTGACCATGTATTCACATTACAGCGTAAATTATCTAGCGCATAGGCACATATGCAGGTTCCTGTATCAACGAGTTATTGGGGGGGGGGCACCATATCATGACAGCAGCATCTCCACACACGCACGTCTCATACTGCCTTTTGTGTCCATCTCGAACCAAAAGAAAGCTCATTTACGCAAAGCGCATGATTCATTCAAAGTGAAACGTCAATTTCAAATTATAACTGCTGTGAGCAAAGCCAAGTGCAGTTGCAGGCTGTTCTCAAGTAGTGCTCTTCGTTGTCGTTTCAATTGTGGCAAATAAGATTTAAAGGAACACTGACATCAAATTTACTCATGTCAAGATTTTCGCGTCAACGAGTAGCTATCAACCCTCTAGTAGCAATTTGCGACCTAAAATGCATCTGAAGTACGAATGAATATCTGTACTATTTATTAATATATCCACTATCAAAGGTGGTTCAAAATGGTTTGAAAGCCTGCCAAATTGTAGTGCTGTCAACGCTACCCTCGAGGCCACGTCGAGGACCCTGCACAGCTGATGCTGCTTTCACAAAAAATGGTGATGTCACGCACACGAGCATTTCGTTTGCTAGGAGCGCTTGTGCAATCGGTCCAGCTGTCTCTCTGATGATGTAGACTAAAGCCCTCCCCATGCATTTTCCGCCGGCTAGGTTAAGTAGCGCCAACTCGTTCTTCCCATATACCTTTAGCCCCGACCCCGAAAAGGGGCCTCCTACTGCCAGTGAAACCCAACTCGTTCGCCAACGCAGGATTTACCCTGTAGCAGCTCGGCGCAAAGTGAAGCGAGCAAATGCGGCTCTTGGGCATCCAGTCCCTCTGTCCATCCGCGCGTACAAGGTCAACCCACTGGCTGCGTTGAGGTTCGTGGCTTATAAAGGCATGAAGTTCCACGCAATTTTCGCTTTTTCCACGCCTCGACGTGCAGGTTCTCACTGCCCAGTGGTTCCCCAACATTGGGCACATATTGTCACTCAGAATGATCATACTCACGCTGTGGAGCACTTGTAAATCAGTCGATGCGACACAATGAATCGCACGCATGCTTCAACTCAGCAAGGAGAGCCATTAGTGAAAGCATGGCTGGGAGTCAGCTCCAAACACACTCAAATTGTTGGCGTCATTATTACTAGCGTATCGTCACTCAGGATGGTACTTGTAGAATGTGTCACACCGAACACGGAGCACTAGTGTTGATGTTGCAGGGCAGTTTATTTTCAGTTTTTTCTCCTTAGCTTTTCTACGCTGTTTGATATCGAATTAAAATAACTTAGACGCCACGGATGCCATTCAAATTTGGCGAAGAAGACCTATGCATACCAAGCAATCGAATGATGGGCACATCTAGATCTTCAAATTTGATGTAAGTGCTCCTTTTTTTTTATGTTGCTCGCAAAGTAACTGAAGTTGCAAGACCAAATTTCCCTGTGTTTGGCTATTGCCAAATAACAAGAAGGGAGGGGGGGCAATATGAGACATTCATTTGATATGCTTTCTTACAAGGTTCGAGGGCGTAGTATTTTCCTATTGTGTTAAAATAACCATTCGGCTTTCATACGTATCTGACAGACAACTTCTCCATATTTCCAATTCCCAATTATGTTTTATGCTCCTCAAACCAGACTATTAGCCTGATCGATCTGTCTGCCTTTGATCCATTGTTTTCTCTCTCTCTGTGTAATTCTAAGAGCTTCTTTTTCATGTTTTCTAGAAGGTGAGAAATGTGAGACATATAACAACACTGTGTGTTATTTTCTTTCTTGTTTAAATGCCTATTGTTTTCTTTCTCAATTTGGGCCCTTTGAGGTACATGGTTGGCTCCTGTCATGCCTCGTTTTGGGGCTCTTCTGTCAAACAAAACTTGTCCAGCAGCAGGATTTCTACCATAGTCCCATGGTACAGGAATACGAATTATCTGCCCATTAGACCAAAGTTGCTTTAAAAAAAATTTCACTTGATAGAGAAAAAAAAGGACTGGTTCACATGGACTGCTGAAGGTCTAATGTACGTGAAAAGTAAATGCAGACACACATTTGTCTAATGAGTACAATCATTTTTTGAAATATTGAGTTGTACGGTTTAGTTGGTTCAACATCTTGTGAAGGGGGTGCAAAAATTGATAGGAAAAAAGTAAACCAGGCAGAAAAGACATTCACTGGCGTCTGATTTTATTACAAGAATGCTTTCCACCATGAAAGCACATGTGCAAGTGCTGTCTCAGTAACACGATCTTCACTCTAAAGGAGCACATAAATATTGCCATGCCTCAGGGCAGTGAAAGAATAAAACTATAATGATAGTAAGCTTGGAAGTGGGCTGCTTTCAAGATCCCCTTTGCAAGACATTCGTTCTGCCTTTTGCTCATGAGAAGTGTACATGCTATGCATACATGCCACGGTTCTTCAGAATTTATTTTAGGTTCCCAGCATGGTTTTGACATGCCTTACATTCTCAGATCCTCCGGAGACCAATTCTAGACGAACATTTGTTCTACGAAGTGCAACCAAAAACTTTCCGCAGGCTTCAGGTAGACTCGAACATTTGCGCAGATTTCTGATCTTTGAAAAAGGAGAAGGCTGCGCTTGCTTGAGATTTTTTGGTATATGTGCATTAGATGCATATATTCCGTATTAGGGCGGTGTTGTGTATGAAGTGAGGCAGCGCTTTTTAGAATATGTTATGATGTACTGCATGTGTGCATGCTATAGTTGCTCCAAAAGTGCACATGTGTTGGCAAGAGCAGTTTTAGAATGACTATAGCATGTGCATATTCCTGTTTCCTCATTGAAACAAGCCATTAGTATTATTTCTTTGTCTTTGATATTTTTACGCTTTCCGATGCGTACTTACTCATACTTCTTTATGTGGTGTGACATTTGAAATGAGGTGTTATCTGGCAGTTAGCCATGTGTTAATTCATTTTGTGCTTGCTGAGTTAGTAAAATCCAATCTTCTCAGTCCTCATCATTCCTGCAGCCATGCAGTACTTCTCATTGATTCTTGTCACATGATTATTATTCTGCAGGTGTCCACATCCTTATTACCAACCTGATTCCTATGTTGAACCGGAGCTGTGAGCCACGTGTGGTGAGTTCAGGCAACATTTTTTTTGTTTCTTACTTCATCCTTAGCCATGGATTAGCAGTATTAGTTTTACATTGCAGAGCTATATGTGGGCTGTGAGTGAAGCTTGGAGTTAACTCCAAATGCCGAAAACGACCTGCCATTTTCAAAAAAAATTTAGTTCAATGATAGAAAGATTGAATTAGAATCTTACTTTTTTAGCAATATGAAGCCATATCTTCACATTTCTTACACCTGATCCAATAATAGGTATGTGAAACAGGCTAGTAAAGGAAATGAAAATGTTCATAAGGTTTTCCATTTTGAATGGGAGGGTTGAGGGAAATGGTTATATGTCCAGACGGTAGCAGAAAAAATAAGCTATGTGAAGTAACCGCCAAGTGCCAATGGCATTAAAACTGCCAAGGGTGTTCTTTTTAAGAAAGCCCGTCTTCTTGGCCTGAGAAAATAATGAGAGAGTGTACCTGAAAATCGCTGTATTGTGGTCTGCAAAGTTAAACAGCTTGAAGGTCGAGGACACAAGAGAAATGAACACACAGCATTAGTGCTAGACTACCAACTAAGCTTTATTTAGTAAAAGTGCTTTTCATATAGTGCCGCTTGTCGCCACTGACAAGATGCCTCGTGCTCGGAAGTAGCCACTTACGGCAATATTCGTGACTACTATCCCTAACAGAAACCAGGGTGACAACATAGCCCAATACAGAGAAGTGCATGGCATATTGTTGGATCGCATCGAAAGCAGAAAATTTATCTGTGTAAACAAGTTGGTGAGACATTTAGCATCTTGTCGTTAATACACGGCACTGTGCTTTTCCCAAATAAGCACAGAAAAACAAGATACTAAGATGACTAGTAAAAATGAAGGCAGGTTAAACATGACAAATGTACCCATTTTGAACTAGCGAAAGAAAATAAGCACAAAAGTGCAAAAATGCTCTACCATATGGAAGTTTGAAGGCTATTACACAAAAGCTAACACTGTTCACTTAAAAAAGTTATGACTCGTACATGGCTTTCCGAGATAGCCAGCCTTTCTTTTGAGAGAATGATGAATGGCTTGCTAACACAGCTGTCACTAACTTTGTTCATGAAAAATGCCTATATTATTTTTCGTCTTAATGTCTTGATTGTTGTTCTTTAAAAAACTGCTCCTTTGAAAATCTGGTTTGCAACTTCTCTTGAGGTGACGATTGTTATAGCCCAAGAACAGAGCGAGGACAAAGAGACAAGAAGGACATGAAGGACATGTCTTGTCTCATTGTCTCTTTGTTGTCGTTCTGTTTTCGCGCTATAGCTATTTTCATGTCATACGAACTAGCCCAAGCTCCCATACTTCTCTTGAGGCAATGGTCTCCCAGGCGCCCTCCTTATTTTTTATGCACATTCAACCTGTGCTCTCATGCCATTCATTAAACCATCGGCCTGTTTCACTAATGCATTTCTGTGCACAGCTGAGTGGGGTTTTATGAGCCATCCGAGACCGGCATGTAATTAACTTGTTTCTGGGCTTTTTTTTTGGCATCCTGTCCACTAGGGAATGTACATTTGACAGAATCTGTGGGTCGGAAAAAACAATATCGACATCATAGTTTCATGCTACTTTTTTACAGCGAAAGCTGTTATGAGATCACAACTCTGGTCTCGCGCAGCGCCGCCGTTGTCTGCCGCCGTCGCAACTGCTCACACAATTAAGAATCACGTAGCTGCTCACACAATTAATAATCTCAGCATTTTTCAAACTTTTTGTCAGTTTAGTCATTGAGAAACAAATGAAATTGCTAATACAGTCGACTCTCGTTAATTCAAACACGAAGGGATCTCCGAGTTTCATTTGAATTATCCGAAGTTCTCAGAAAGATGACTCTGGGTCAGGTGACACCACACATTATGATTAGGCATTGATTTTATCACATGTAAAATTTTTTAAGTGTTTTCAAACCCTAACTGAACGCAATGAACAAAAAGCAGAGGTGTAAAGTCTACAAGTTTATTGGCCATTTAGTGCTGATCACACCTTTTCATAAAATTGTGAATTGCCAACTGCTTCTTTGCTATAGGTATATGCCTTTAGCGCAAAGCTCTCTATAACAGTTGAGAATCGTCATGGTATACCATGCGTGTGCTTCGTTTCAAACATTTGTTTAATAGCAGATACTTTTTTCTTGAAGGCCTGAGGTGCTTATTTTTCATTTTTAGACTGTTAGCTTATATAAGCATACAAATTTTTAAATAGTAGTGGGAAAGTAGCAGATATTTTCTGGTATGGAACTGCAAAAAGTATGAATTAACTGAATGATGGAGTTTGAATTCATATGCTTTTAAATACATTGAAAGAATAAAGGGCCAACCAAAAAATTGAATTTTGTTTGAATAAACCAAAAGTATGAATTATCAGAGAATGAATTATCGAGAGTCTACTGTATATATGCTAGTGGGTATATTGGTTTTACTTGTTAGAGAGACTGAAAATTAACTGTTAACTAGCACGCACGACTATATTCTCAATTTACTGTTTCTTCTAGTGTGCCTGGGGTCCTCTTTCAACTTTTAAATTCTTTAAACATTGTATTTGGGCAGCCTCAATCTTGGCCAGCACAGCTGAAATTTATTACAAGGATATTGCTGGCCTCTTGTGGGAGGCTTTAGGCAGGAGTCATTTAAGAACTGATTGGTAATTTGTAAAAACTAACATAAAAGAGCGAGTATTTGAATTAAAGGGCAGCGGATAACACAAATAAAAGTAGCCTAATCCATGGTATGAAAAACATAACATTAATAAACAAAACAAAAAAGGCTACTATTGCATAACTTAGCTGCAAAAAAAGAGAGAGAGGAAAATAATAATAATGAGTGTGGTTTAGTTATTTGATAGCTAAGGTGCTGTGATTTGGAACCCTTCTTGTTCTTGAGATGCAGTCCTGTTTATTGCCATCACAGTCTGTGCAATGCACAATCTGTACAGGTGCTGGTCACCTGTGGTACCCTACTGATGCAGCGGCTGGACCCTGTGGACCTTCAGTTTGAGTGCATGTTCCCCTTCAATGGGTTGACAGCCTTCACACAGACCAAGCGGCACCAGGCTGTGTTGGTGGAACACTATGCCGAGTCTTTCCCAGGCATCCACTTCTCAGCCATGCACCCTGGCTGGCTTGAACCCAAAGGTGTGCACTTAATCAACCCTAGCAGATTTTTTTGTTTAGTAGTTTTGACCTCTCTCTCTTTCTTTCTTTACTGCCTAAAATCCCCATGTATGTATAATTTAAATCCCCATGAGTATATTTAATTTAGTGCTCTTAGAAACTACAAGCATATATTTTTCTTCAAACCTGTTGAGGGCCAGTCTACGAGAACGAACCTTGACCTACTTAAAACAAATACAGCCACTACAGGCCGATCTTCATAATCACAAAAATAATTTATTCTATATATGCTCTCTTATTTGATGCACCATGTAATAAAATTGTCTAAATATCTTTATAAGAAAATTTGCTGGTTCATATCTTATCTACGGTTTTCCAATGCAAGAGCTAAGACAAATTATTTGCATTGATACTGAGAAATTGATCAAACTATAGCTAGTGACCAGATAATTACACTTAATTTGCTCTACTCCCTACCACTGTGGCTTATGTTATAGTTTTTTGTTATCAGAGAGAGGGTTACCTGAACAAATAGCATCACTTACGGAAACTGCAGGGATGCTCACACCTCTTTATGAAGTGCTTCCATTGCATAGCGTGCTTGTGTAAAAGCATGTTATATCTCCATATGGATGCAGCATTAGTAAAGGGATACAGGTGCCAGATCAGAGCTGTCATCTAGTGTCTCCAGAGAAGTATGAAAATGGTCAATAGTTTATTAGTGCCATTTTTTGTTTAAAGAAAAGGACAGCCTTAATGCAAGTTGTTAATGAAAAGCACTCTTCACTGGCAAAACATAATGGCAATAAATAGCCTTCTCTTTGTTGGTTTATACAGATCATGCATGCTCATAAGTATGAGTTGGCATTATATTTGGGTCCGTGTCTTGTCTTTTCTTTTAGTGATATTGCCACATTGAATATGCAGCACGAAGAGAACCTCGTCTTCTTCTCTCGCTGCGCGTGTTCTTCGTTGTTCTCTTCGTGCTGCATATTCAATGTGGCATTTACAATAACATGTAAAATATTTAGGAAATTATCCCACTAAAAGCGCCTTGAAACACCCTTCTTAAGTAATCATAGAATGACCTCACTGTTGGGCTGAGTTGTCCACAAACCTCCTGCCACAAATATTTATCAAATCCTTAAAGTGTAGGCTTATGCAAATAGTGAATTTTAGGGTCGAAGTAAATTCAAAGCAAATAGTGATTTTGACCAAATAATTTCAAATCAAACTCAAATAATACGTATCACATATGGAAAAATGGACATATTTGTCATGACCTAACTAATCTGCACAATATTTTTTAGAAAGCGAAACATGGCCTGTGCACATGCTATTATTTTGGTTCAAAGGAAGTGAAAACAACTTTGAATAGTAGCAAGATTTTGCTTTTAGCACAATGTAAGTGATAATCTCTAAAACATGTTACGTTTTAAAATTTACTATACTTAGAACATGCAAGCTCATATAACAAGCTAAAATTTTAAACTCGCCCCGCCGCGGTGGTCTAGTGGCTAAGGTACTCCGCTGCTGACCCACAGGTCGCGGGTTCGAATCCCCATTGTGGCGGCTGCATTTCCAATGGAGGCGGAGATGTTGTAGGCCCGTGTGCTCAGATTTGGGTGCACTTTAAAGAACCCCAGGTGGTCGAAATTTCCGGAGCCCTCCACTACGGCGTCTCTCATAATCGTATGGTGGTTTTGGGACGTTAAACCCCACATATCAATCATCAATTAAAATTTCGAACTTAAAAAAATTAGAATCGATGTGAGCTTAATGTTTAACTTTAAAGTGAAGCTTTGGGGCAGTGCCAATTTTTTTCTGGATAGGCATTTTTATGGCTTAGCACCCCTTCACCACAGTGGAATTAGTTTTACAGAAGGTTACGTGTATACTAGTATACATTTGGATACTTGCTTTCACGGCTCAGCTCCTCTCCATTGCTGTAAAACCACTTTTCCAAGGGGTTACATGTCGACTAATATAGATTTATTTGTTCACTTTGAACACTTCGAAATTTTCATTAATTTAAATTCAAGGCAAATTCGAATAATGTAATATTCATTCGACAATTTGCACAAGCCTGTTCAAGCGTGAGTAGAGTTACAGGCAGGCTGTTGTTCTTTCTTTGCCTCTGCCTCTACTTATCTATATATTTTTTCCATAACTGGGGGAAAGTTCAGGTGGAAAGTCTGAGAGTCTGAGTGGAAAGTTTAAGTACCGAAATCCTTTAATTCAAGTTCTTTTCCCAGTTTCTTTGCTCTCTGGAAACAAAATGGATTGCTACTCATAGTGACTACTTAATAATGAATTTGGTTATCCATTGAATACTCCATTGACAAATACAATGAATTGCTGCTACACAGTGGTGAAGGACACTGTTCCAAAACTGCTGCGAAACGTGTCTGTGCGGTGCCGTTCTGTAGAAGAAGCAGCCGACACAATTTTGTGGCTAGCCATCTCACAGGCGGCTCTCAAGCACTCAAGTGGCATGTTCTTTCAAGGTAGGCAAAGGCATGCTTAGGCTATGATTGTTTGATGTGAACATGGGCATAGCCCAAAAGTCTGTGTCTAAAAATGTGGAAAATGTATGACAGCCATATGGAGAAAAAAATATTTTTTTTCTTCCAGCCAGCAAAGTAAAGACACGCTATAATGTGTCTCAATAGCCACCTGCATTTCAAGTGTTATGCAGGCTTTTGTTCTCATTTTTTCGTGCAAATAATAATAATAATAATAATAATAATAATAATCTTTGCAAAGAAGGGACAGGAAATTAGCAGTGCAAAGCAAGATAGATATTACTATTATTAGACACTGCACTTGCATTCTTCTGCAGTGCACGAAAGCAATAACTTCTCTTCTGTGATGTGATTGGCTCAAGTCATTGAGGACAAAACCATAAGTTTTCTTTGCTTGGAAGATGTGTGGGCAGGTGTGCATGCATTTTGAACGCACCATATCACTAAGAAATGAGGAATGTGCATTTTTTCTTGCTGCCTACTGCTAATGTTAACAGTACACATAATCACTCAATGGATAAAATATATTAGGTAAAAGAAGGACTGTGGAGCTTTTGGAGGCTTTTTTAACATTCAAAGCTGCATAAGAGGTCGACATTGAATGACGAACATGAATAAAAAAGAGACATTTCTGCTCCCACGCAAGAACCTTGTTCACTATGAATATGATTGAGAAGTCTGGTTATTCACTCTTCAAACTGTAATGCAGGCACCATGTATGTATATGTGAAAAGTTTCCAGCATTGGAATTGAAGGTCTGCTTGGTTGCCTGTATAAAAATTGATTCAAGATCAAGTTGTGAAGCAAAATCCCTTCTTTGTAATAATATTTGCATTGTCCTAATTGATTATATATTTAATGTTTTTTTCATGTTCGGCTAATTTATTGGACACAGTGTTTTATTTCACTTCTATTCGCAACAGTGTTGCGTCTCTCTCTGCTCGAACTTGAACATTTTCGACACAGTGAAATGACTGTGTGGACAAAAAGAAATGGGCACATTGTGCTGTGACAAAAATGTTCAAGTGTGGTCACCAACTAGCCCAGACCTTCTATCGTATATTTTTGCACTCAAAATTTTCCATCTTGTCCACATAAACTTCATCACGTTCAGCGCAAGGGATGCTGTATATCGCTCCTGGCTGCCTTACTTTTGCAAGTTTTGTCTTTTACCTTAACTAGTGAGTGCTTTGGCTTCTGCGCAGCTCCTTTCTCAACATGTCATGGCTCTTCCTTTATACATTGCTCAGCACAGGACTGCACGTGTGCGAAATGCTGGATGTGTTTTCTGTGAGATTATGTAATAACACAAACCATCTACATGTACTCACTGTAACAAATATATGCCTTCAAACTCATAATTTTTTCTTAAATTCTTTGACTTTTATTTAAGTTTTGATGTTTTTAGGAAGTTTTGATGGAAGGCCGCCTGGTCGGGAAGTGACATTATAAAAATAATGACACCAACCAGAAGCAACAAAGAATACAAAAAAAGTTTTGGCTCCCTTGATGACAGCCTTGTTCATAGTGCCTTTTAATTGTACTTAAATGGCACTACTCACACTGTTATGGTAGAGTTTTGTGACTTTTAAAAGTTAAATGGTGGCTGTGATTTCTCCACTGTACAACATCTTTGTTATCACTGGTCCCACGCTTTCGAAATGCCCTCTGCTTCCACATGTAGTACATATTTCAGTGCCATATAGTAGTACTATTTGCAAACCTGTATTTGTCGCTGCTTGCATGGGGTATATATGGCAGTCAATGGTCGCAGTATTTGCGGTAACATAGTTTGGTACAGAAATCGGGAAGCCCTAAATTTTTTTTTCCATCAATTCTTGCTTGCTTGATGAAAGCTAGAAGCAACTTGTACAGACATAAGACCCGACAGAAGTGGCAGTCATGAGAAACGAATTTCCAAGTGTTGCTGTGCATCATAATATTTTTTTTTATTTCCTCTAGCCACCGCGTTTCCTTATGTTTGAATAGTACCACTTGATTCACTCTCGAACCACAAGGAGCACATTTCAACTGACGTTGCAACTCATGTTTCAGCATTAAATAGATGCTGGTTGACACCATACAAAAAATGCACTTAATATTCCTTTCTTACAATCGCCACTCTGTTGCAGACATACCGTATATACTCGTGTAAGGGCCGCCCTCGTGTAAGGGCCGCACCCCAACTTTGAAAGCGGATATTTCGAAAAAAAAAAAACAAAAGTTCAAAATGTCCCGCCAGAAAAGTGTAGTTAGTTCATTTACAGCCAGATGGCGCTGCACGCTTTTCCGCTTTTATTCTACTTCCGCCGACGCGCCGACCACGCTGTTGACAGCGCGCCGCCATATTGCCTTGTGCGGCCTCTTTGTTGGCATCGTTCCTAGCATCGTGTCGATACGTTGGCAGCGCGACTTCAGATCGGTGTCGTCGGTGTCACTTTGTTGGTTGTAGTGAACCCTGCAGAAGCCAGCGCACGTGACGGACGATGGGCCGGCATCTGAGATCATTCACTGCAGCATTTAAGCTGCAAGTGATTGACTATGCCGAGGAGCACGGGAAGCGGGAAGCTGGACGAAAGTACGACGTCGATGAGAAGCGCGTGCGTTACTGGATGAATCAGAAAGATGCCCTCGCCGCTACTAACAGGAGCCGAAAGGCGTTTCGCGGGAAAAAGTGCAAGTACCCGCAACTCGAAAGCGAGCTCGTCAACTACGTCGTCGACACACGAAGGGACGGCTACGCCGTATCGACTGACATGATACGCGTCAAAGCCCTCAGCATCGCTCGCCACATGGAAATACCCCCGGCACAATTCAAGGCAAGTCGGGGCTGGGCTACGCGGTTTATGAACCGTAACCAGCTTTCTATTCGGCGCCGAACGACGATTTGCCAAAAACTGCCGCGCGAGTACGAAGACCACGTCATTAAGTTTCATCGCTTCGTGAATGCTCTCAGGAGGGAGCATGAATACGACCTGTCCCAAATTGGGAATGCGGACCAGACACCTGTGTGGTTCGATGCACCGGAAAGCACCACAGTGGATTTAAAAGGTGCGAAAAGTGTGTCTGTGCGCACGACTGGTGCAGAACGCCAAAGGTGCACTGTGATGTTGTGCATCACGGCAGACGGCAGGAGGCTTCCGCCGTACGTCGTATTTAAAAGGAAGACTCTCCCAAAAGAGAAGTTCCCTCAGGGAATCGTCGTACGTGCGCAAGAGAAGGGCTGGATGTCCGAGGAACTGGTCGTTGACTGGATTAAGACCGTCTGGGCAAACAGACCTGGAGGGCTGTTACAACGGAAAGCCCTCCTTGTTTTGGACAGCTTTAGGGGCCACTTGACCGACCGCGTCAAGAACCGAGTTGCCGCAACTCGTACGGACTTGGCCGTCATTCCCGGTGGCCTGACGAGTGTGCTGCAGCCGCTCGACGTATGCGTCAACAGACCATTCAAAGTGGAATTTCGCCGATGTTACTCTGAATGGATGGCTGGAGGCGTCCACGAGAAGACCCCTACAGGACGGCTGAAGCGGGCGTCGCTCCAACAGGTGTGTGAATGGATTTTGAATGCGTGGCGTGCCATGTCAGTAGAAGTAGTTGCTAAAAGCTTCAAGGTAACGGGAATTTCGAACTCCATGAACGGCACCGAAGATGACCGTCTCTGGGAAGACGCGGACGCCGAGGCGAGCTCCTCCGAGAACGAGGACAGCGAAATGGAATCCGAATAAAAACATTTCTGGCATGTCATTTGTGACTCTTGCACTCTGCTACTGTTGCATAAACAGTACAGACCTTTGGCCTGTACTGCCTGTACTAAATCGGCCTGATTCGTGTAAGGGCCGCACCTAGCAAAATTTTCGAAAAAAAGTGCGGCCCTTACACGAGTATATACGGTAATAGTCCGGAGGCATTGCCCCTAAAGAGTGTGTTTGATGGTTATATGTGTCGTATGCTTGAACTCCTGGTATTTCAGATAGGAAGACAACTTGCCCACACATTCCCTTTGGCAAGACGAAGACAAGCCTGGATGACGAAAAGTTCTTTATGAGGAACTTGGAGGATTTTGTTAACAAGCTGGCGCTCTCATAGCCACTATGCCATAAGCAGCAGCAAAAAAGCGATACACCTCTGACCGCTTTGGCAGCTTTCATGCCCGTCTTACTTAGCCACACTATCATGTACTCAAAGATGCCCCTGGCTAGAGTCTGTTGCAGAATGCTTCTACATATGTGCAGTTTCATGTCCCAAAAGTCCATGTACCTGGTGTAATGTGTTGAAATTTTTATGCATTTTGTGAAAGTTTCATTGCTTTCAGAGCTGCTTGTGCATGCAATTTCCCTGATCGTTGTCTGTATTCAAGAGGTAAAACTACATATGTAATCCAAGAAAAAAACATTTTATAATTCCTCATGCAAGCAGTCAAAGTGATAGCAAATATGCCAGTGTTTCCACCTGTTGTACACTTGTATGCAAGAAATATTTTGTTTATATAACTTTATATACTTTTTTCCCCTCTGTGCAGTTCTACTAAAAATGAGCTGCTGTGTTCATATTATTCTATAAAAGTATTGTACTCAGAACTGTTCAGTGAGTATATCAAGATGCTACGTGAGCACCTACGTTAATCACAGCTGTGTTCAATATCTTTCTTTAAACAGCAATTATTTGAATGCTCAGAGTATTTATAGACGTATTTATGTACTGGTGACAAAGCCCACTATTTGTGATGTTACGTTTGCATAGGCTACATAGGCTAAGTCAGTGGGTGCATGTTGATGCCCACAAATGAGCTGCTGCTATGTGTATGATTTTCTCTCTTAAACTCTGGTCACAACAATATCTCTTCTTTAGAAAAAAAAATGCATTGTTACCACTGGACTCTGCAATCCTT
Source organism: Rhipicephalus annulatus (assembly GCA_013436015.1). Lineage (NCBI taxonomy): Eukaryota > Metazoa > Arthropoda > Arachnida > Ixodida > Ixodidae > Rhipicephalus > Rhipicephalus annulatus. Next base: position 206,352 of record WOVY01012730.1, on the reverse strand, counting down.
ACGAACTGCAATGAAGACGTGGCATTTCTGTGTAAACCTGAGCTGTATGACAATGCACAAATGAGATTCCTTGTTGCAACATGACATATTTTTGTACGACACTGGTTCCCGGCAGCTTGCTTTTAGTCAATGATGCCAGTGTGAACTCCTTCGTAGTCATCACAAATATAGAAAGACAATAAAACAATGAGCCAACTTAATCTGGCTCTGGCAAACTGGCAGCACTTTGTATGCAAGATGCAACCAGTGTTGAAAGTGTGAGTAAATGGTTGTCTGAAATGCCTTTTGTACTTGATGAAGTTTGTATTTAGTAGTGAATAAAATAAAGTGATACGAATGTTAGCTCAGTTGTACGCTTCAGTACATTTCTGAAATTCATGGGCCGTGCAACACTTTTAAGCATAATATTAAAAGGACACAGTCTTATGAATTTCCTCCAACAGAAAGTTTGTGCTATGCTTTTGATGTAAGCAGTTAAGCAATCAATTTAATTTTTTTATTCACATCCCGGCTGTGTAGTATGAACGTACGTATTCCACCTCATCTCTGATGCGATATCATTTATGCAAGATGTTACTATTGCACTACCATTGACAAGCTTTCTCCACCATCGCTTATTCTAAATTGCACTGCTTAGTTGTGGCATCTTAAGAAATAATGACCATCATGTTTAAACGTGTTGAAAAATATATGCGAGAAATGTGGCTAGGATTTACCAGCTTAAAACTTTTTTTTTAATGAAATTGTGCGTCCTCCCCTGCAGAAAATATTGGGAGCTTTTATATTGTAACAGCATTGCTTGGTTACTAGAAGCAGTTTTAACAATTTTAAAAAAATTTAGCAGGAAAATTTTAACTGCTAGGCCTTGGGAACTCATCTTCATACAAAGTGTAGGAAAGATTTTTCTTTAGTGCTGATGTAATTACCCACCATACAGGTTCAGAAGGTACCTATATGTATAGTATTGCATTGTGTTAGGTGCATCTATCCTACATTTTACAAGAACAGTAGGCGAAATCAGCGGAAGTTCGATTACAACATTCCAAATTTGCACACAAATATTAATGGTAACCACATTTTCATATTGAGTTGAACATCGTATACTTTTCTGTTCTAAATGAAATGATAGTCTGTTAAAATAAGAACACTCCTTTTAGCATCATTTGATGTATGTAATGCTGTTCACCCTTGAATGTACAGTCTAAGAATCTCGTCAGAGAAATCAAAGAATATTAAATCTTCTGCATGTTGGCAATGACCAACATGCACCAGTAAAACAAAGGCATGACTCATCATTAAATGTGGGCAGAATGTCGAGTTCATAAAAGGAGTTCAGTGAAATACTAAAGGTCATCATAAAAAGGCATAAGTTCAGGGGAAGATGCTGGTTCGAAATGATGAAAAATCGAACAGAGGAATGTCACTGGAGTAAAAGTTTCGACCAGTGGATTTGCTAGCAGCATGTTTATGAGCACTTTGCTCAACCTCCCAAGAGTTCAAAGTAGAGGAGAATAGAAGGCATGTTCATAGAGGAGGGGGCACCTGAGAAAGAGACAGTGGCAAATGAGAATTTTGTAGTTATAGTAATGTAGGAATGAAAAAAGAAAAAAGGGAGAGATAGGCAAAGAGCACAATGCACTCTGTGTACATTGATATGTGGGGTTCATCATCCCAAAACCACACATGATTATGAGAGACGCCGTAGAGGAGGGCTCCAGAAATTTTGACCACCTGGGGTTCTTTAATGTGCACCCAAATTTGAAAACACGGGCTTACAGCATTTTGGCCTCCATCGAAAATGCAGCCGCTGTACCTAGGACTCGATATCGTGACTTGTGGGTAAGTAGCCTTAACCACTAGACCACCTCGGCAGGGCACTCTGTGGACATGTTTTAACAGAATTTGATACCAGCCTTCAGCGTGGCAAGATGTGACATGAATAAAGTCAATACTACATGTTCCAGCTAATAATAACACAGTCAAGTACACTCACCGATACTGTTTATTATAACATATCAGGCATAATGATGAACGATAGCACCATCCACGTTTGTGTGCTTTCTATGGTAAAATAAACTGCTCATTACGAGGCTCCAATACCGTGATATTGGATATAGTAATTGAATCTGGCTACAGCGCACACCGCAAAGGGGTCTCCGCACCGACCATGCTGTGCTGTGGATAGTGGTGAGAGTAATGACTCCTACAATGTGGTTGAGTAGACCACCCAGGCATTGTCATTGCAGGAGGCCTAGCAGATGATACAGTTCCTACAGGACCTTGTTTTTGAGAAGGACCTCCCGTTTAGCTACGTGGAGCACCTACATGCTTGCGAGAAAGATGTCAGCCAGCTCTGTGTCAAGCAATCGGAGCTGACAGACTATGCGCTTTCTTCAAACGAGTAGTACATAGTTGCACTACTTTACTTGCATGTAAATGAACTTTATCTCTCTTTTGTCTTTCATTTCTTTTTGTCAGCCCACTTATGACAATTATTGATAACAATGATGAGATTTCCTTGTCACTTGGACATCGTCATAAGTGGACTGCACTGTAAAGCTATCTGGCATTTTTTACATGCCAAAATCACGATTTAATTATGAGGCACACTGTAGTGGAGGGCTCTGGACATTTCGACCATTTGGTGTTAACACGAGCCAACAGCGCATGGGCCTCAAGCGTTTCACTTCTATTGAAATGTGGCCGTTGCAGCCGGGATAGCTGCTCCTCGTTACTGAGAGGTCGCTAGTCATTTTCTGCCTTCCTACTTAACCTTGCCACTTGCCATTGCCACCCAAATGATTACACCAGGAAATTACGACCACAAATGGACACAAAGGAGACGACTAATGCACCTTCAGAAGTGATGCCGGGCTGCTGACTCGGTGACGTGGCCATTCTTGCATTGAACACCAATGCTTGCATTTCTTTGATGAGGGTTGAACTTCATGATTGAGTCTCAAAGGTAAACACACTTGCTCATGCACCAGTTTGTTTGTACGGCCAACACATGAATGCCCACAGTTCTTGGGATGTACACTGCCTGAACCACTATTGCTGGCCACCGTGCTCGTCTTATTTGCCATGTTCATATGTGGCCTCCATATTGAATTTATGCTCCATCACAAGTTGCCATGTTTATATGTGGCCTCCATTATTAAATTATGCTCCATCACAAGTTGCCATGTACTATGTCACCTTGATGTCACATCGCATGCCCCTGTTGCCAGCATCAAATAGATGTTGTCTTTATTTGATGTTAACTGTACATTCTTTCCATTTCTGAAAATGTCAGTTAATCTACTCAAATCATTCAGACTTCATTCAGAATCAGCGTTTAAGTGTGAAAACAACAGGAGCCTTACTCTCACGCATCATAAGATTTTTATAAAAGATCTGTATTTTGCAAAAAAAAAGACGCACAGAAACATTTTGTATTTTGCAAAAGCTACTACTGGCTAAAACATTTTATTAGTGGCAATGCTTCCAGGCTAAATTGAAATTCAGCTTTTTTACAAATCTTGTTCAGTAAACGTTTGCTACTACATACTTACTCAGTAAAGCTACTTAGTGGTTAGTAAAGAAACAGCTGTGGCAAAGTGGAGAGGCCAAAAAAAAAATGTTGTATCCCTTGCAACCGCTTGTGAGTGACATTTTGTGAGTGTCGTAGGAGCAGAAGCCTTTGTCAGGCCACGTGGCCTTTAGCTTCTGCTTCCCGTCTGTTATAAACATAAAAAATAAAATCAATTCAATTCAATTTTATTAATTTTATTTGACTGTAACTTCAGTCCTTTTGCTTTTTTTCGTGCTTATCGTCTTGTGCCATAACCTTAAAATGAAATGCTGATCCACCAGTATAGACCAAGGTTTTGATGTAGTGGAACAATTTAATTGATGGAAGATGAATTAAGGAGAAGATGCTTTACAGAAGAGGGGTAAATTGATGCCAGAGGACATGCAATCAATCTTGTTTGTTCTGAGTGTGAGTGTCTACACCCTTTTCCTAACAGCAGCTAGATATGTTTCACCATCTACACCAACAAGGAACGCTGCAGAATTACGGTGCCAGATAAGGTTGGCAGAAAAGTGCAACCTCCCTTTCATCAGTTATTTTTGGTAACTACTAGCATATTCCACTATTTATTCACATTCACTAAATTGCACACACAATAGACCAGAGCATGAAATAGTTGCCTGACCAGTAAATGGCACAGCACTTAGAATTGCTCAAAGCTGAATGTTTAGTTACAAATGCAATGCAAACAAATGATGGAGGGGGGGGGATTAAATTCAATACTAAGCCTACAGTGTGGCAAAAACAAATATATGTCACAACTTAGCGCACTTTTGAATGATCCATTAGGAGATGAGTAACCAGATTACCGTTTACCGAAATATTTTACTAAACAAGAATGTGACAGGCCAAGGCTTCAGAGCTGTTCGTAAATAAACAAAAACCAAAAGCAGCATTTAAAAAGTCCCAGCTTTGCCACAACGGCGAAGCAATGAACACAATAGCAAGAAATTGGATGGTCACGTGTAGAATGGCAAGCAGATCGAAACGTGCCCCGCGTTTCTGACGCACAAATAAACGGGCCAAAGTATGCATGAGTGAAAAGCTGCCCGTGCTCCTTGCGCTATCTTGCTGATAATGCCGAAAACACGATAGTAGTCCCCCCCTCCCAAGATGCCTACCAACAGCGGTAAGTGGTAGCTTGCCATTTGAACATTGAAAGAGGTGTCCCTCGATGGCTCAGTGGTTAACGCTTCGCATTCACGATGCGGAGGTCCCACGTTCGGTTCGGTGCGCCGGAGTCCTTTTTTCTGGAATTTTTTTTTTTTTGCATTTTCATATATATGGATATTTTTCTAGATTTTTTTGTTTCGTGCATTTTCATATATATAGATATATGTATACATACACGGTGCATGGCATCGACAGCGAAATCCAGCTGACAGTGTACATATAATTGCTATAGCAATAATATAAACAAGAATCCCAATGAAGTGTGTTGGCAGCAAATGCACAGTAACTGCCTCTAGGAAAACTTGGAGTGTATCATACGGGAGTGCTTATAACATGTCATGAGCACAGAAGAACGAACGTACAATGATTATATGTTCCCTGATGCTGGGACAAAACTTCATGTCACTGTTAATCCTAACTCCAGTCACTGCTGAACACAGACCTTGAAGCAGAGGCTGGCTGTGCTGCACCACTGCAATTAGCTGCCATAACAAACAGAGGCAGGTTGAGGCAAGCATTAACAGTACTGACATGCAACCAAACATAAGCTGCAGCAACCTGTAAAGTGCCATGCTGAATAGGTCTCTCACCACTGGTAAAGATGGTGGTCAGTGTCAAGCTGCCGAAGTACCACCTTGAAAATTATATGAAGCTGGAGTTATCCTTCAGACAAGAGCAAGCTCATGTGCATTTGGATATAGTTGATGGATGAAAAGCTCTTGAATAAGCTTTTCAAACCAACCCAATCATTCTAACTTTTGGGAGGGAAGAGGGGGGGGGGGGGGGTCTGAAAGCTTTGACATCGCAGGCCAGTTTAAAGAAAAACATTTTTTGCATGAATTAAGTGATTTAGTTAAACTTTATTACTCTTGTGATTAGCATTAAATTTTGGGGTCCTCAAGAGTAAACAAATATTTCAATTCTTATGAGCCGCTGTGGCCTAGTTACATTCCCTCAGGTCCTAATTATATATTAGCTTTTTCTAACCCAAAAAATAGTTTGAGAACAAATTTACTAATGAAGTATAAAATAATGCTAATGTGCATACCATCATGCATCGAATATACTCAATAAAAGCAGATTCATTGCATTATTAGGATGTGTGAGTCAATTTCATAAGCTCCAATCCTGCCGTCAAAACAACAGCTGAGGGTGCTTTAGCTTCTTATGGCCAGGTGCAGCAAGCCGAACAGCACTGCTCTTAACATGAAAGTGCATGTATAATGCGAAGGAGAGGACAGGAAGACGAGTGTTTATGCATTCATCTGTGCGCTGAATATTCTCGTGAAACCAGATTTTGCAATCCTCACGTGTGTTGCAATCCTCACGTGTGCCTTCACTTCCCTATGTGGCCCAACTACACATCACACATTACAAAATACTAGTTGAGCAGTCTTTTAAAGGTCTGGTAATATTTCCTGTGACATAAAATGCACCTTCAAAACTTGTTACAGATTGTTATTATTGGAACAGTGAGCAAATGCCTACTTTCCTTTATGGTGCTCCAAAAAATTTTTTTGCAATCCTTTCTAAAGGCCCTTAGTGCTAAGAATGGTTTGGTTTCATGCATGTGTTTTTAGTAAAAAATAGCCAAGGACAAGGAGCTCTACTTGTCAACAGTACTTTTTATTTTCCAGCAATGCTACGAATGAGGTGGTTTCACCTCCATGCTATGTGACACTTTTGGTAGATGGAAGCACAATTCACAAAGCAGAACAAGCAGGAGTGAATTAATCCAGGGGGAGGAAGTAAAACATGTTAGGGATAGGAGCCTGAAAATAATTTGGCCATTTTAGGGTCAGAATTAAGGATAAGAACACTGAATGAAAGGAGTTAAGGTAAACAATAAAGACTATTAACATTTAGCAAGTTTAGGATGCTCATGCGAGTAGAAGCACCACACAATCAAGGATACTATGTGTACTCGGGCTACTAAACTAATCGGGGAACCGAGTCAAGCAGAAGTAAATCTATGAGGTCCTTGCCAATGTTGTATAACACCTGTCAATCCAACAACAAAAGAGAGTTCTCAAAATGACATCTAGGGCATTCGGTGAGTGAGCAGACCACGAAAAACTGCACAGCTGTGGCAAGCAGTGGAACTTTTGCTTTAAAATTGCCTTCAGTTCTTGTATCTACTGCATCAAATGTGTTCAAGGTGTTGCCATAAGAAATAAAACAGATTCATGCTCTTTTTCAGGCATTTATTCAAGGACATTTAACCCAGCTTTTTACTTTGCAGGAGCTCAGTATCACAGATGTATATAATAGCTTTCACGAGACCACGTAAGTGCTATAGTTAGCAACTGGACTACAGCAGTGTTTCACAGTGTTTAGCTTATAAACCTTTTGATGCAACATTCATCAACAGCGTGGCATTATTACAGCTTACATACAGACAACTTACTAAAAAAAAAAAGGGTCAACAGCAACAAATATATCCTGGCAACACACCAAAAGGTAAGGTGCTGGGAAAGGAAACAGGCCAGTTTACATACAAGCACCAGAAACAGTGGACTGTGGCCATGCTCAGCTTTAAGCAGGAACGATTCTCAGTCGTGGCCCATGTTAGCAAGAAGAAATATCTGCTACTGATGCAGGATAGATGGTTGCCACAAGAAAGCAGTACAACATAGGAGGCAAAAATGAGGCTTCCATGCAGCATTCTACTATTAGTTGTATAATAAAGAAAATGGAAATCAAGTTCCAAGACTTACAGGTACACGATATGACACTGCCAATACAGTCTTGTGGTTATATACACCGTTCAAAACTGTAAAGCACAACAATGGCTGCAAACTGTGTGCTCATGATGGGCATTTGCTGCTTCACATCACTCTGGTGGCAGTCGTGCATCTGGTGAGGGATATAAGCCTTGACAGCTACCTTGTATATTGTGTGGGTTTACATTACTGAAGTGACAAGGCAAATACCCCAACCACACAGCCGACAAGCAGACTTTCCAGATCTGCCATAGAGCATGCACTTTTCCAGCACAATCTATGGACCCTTGGTAAAATACCAACAGATCGAGGTACACAGCGTTGACTCAAGATACTTCGACCCCTGCTAGCTGTTCCCATGAGAGGAGGTCTGAAGCAGCACAGACTGTAGCAGGGCCAAGGTGTCCCTGCGCGGCCAGCATTATGGACAGTTTTAAGGTCAAAAGCAAAGAGCAAGCATGTCTTCTTTGGTGCTACGACTACTCCCTCTATAAAGCAGTCACTCCACTGGCAGGTTTGCTTATTTAGATAGTGGTTGAATATTCGTCCTCGCACGCAGGTGTACAAACAACGTACTGGTGTGCACACACACACAAACACACATTACCCCACCGTCCCTCCCCGTAACAGCAAGTACAAGAAATGTGCCTGCATAAAGCACCCACCACAGTGGCCGATGGCACAAGGTCTGCTCAGGGGTAGTCTCTTCTTTGTGGTTAGCAATACCATGCATGTCAACACAAATTGCACTGACCCATTGTGCACCACTGATAGGGCGCGCTCTGTTTTGCACTTTGCAAATGTGCAAAAGTCAGACATGGAAACAAGGTGAAATGGCAACAAGCATCAAAAGGTTCAAGGGCTCATACAAGCACCTCTTTTTCATCCCTTACAAACTGACTTCGGCTTCCATCACTGCATTGAGACGACCCGTTGGAGGTGACCAGGGTTTACGGTGGAAGACTACCGACAGCATATTCTCCTGGCTGCTTTCAGCTGTTTCTAGCACAAAGAACGGCAACACAGTCCTGACAAATAAATGTGCAGCAGGAAGGCATCTTTCTTTTTCCAGCCCCTGCTCACTCCATGGCACACACACCTTGGCTGACTACAGCATGTGGCTGATGTCCCAAATCTGCAAATAAAAAAAAAAGAAGCTTTGCAACCTTCTACAATGGACATTTCTTAAAAATTATTTCAGCTAATGCTCATTTTTCCTAATGACACCATTAGAAGACTTTTTGCTGCCAGGGAAAAAGTATGTGTGCATTTAAGTTTGCTGTATGCGGAGATCTCACAATCTATTTTCTTAATTTTACCAAAGATGGTCAGGCAGTAATGTTCTAAGAACAGTTCAATAAAATATTCAGGGGTAGGATTATAGATTTCCCTTGATGATTCATGCCACAATCTGGTGGATAGCAATTTTTCACTTTCACAAGTATGTTTTGTACTGATCTTATCTATAGATTTTTCGAGCGTTGACAAGCCTTAGGCAGATGTAAAAAATTATGACCGTAATTTTTCTAATCTTTATCTTTTGTTGGTGCTTGGCCAAAGAGTGCTGTCATTAGCTTGCTCGGTCCACATAAGTTTGCTCCTTCAAAAATAAAGTATCAGTTGCAGTTTAGAGCTTGTCTCCTGTGTTCTTCCTCCGTCCCTGTCTACATGCACTGTAGCCTTTCATCATGCTTTAACAACTCATGCTTTTCACATTTAACAGTGAGAACAGATATACTTAAAAGGTCACTACATACTATAAGTAAATAGCATAATGCAAAATTATAAACAAGAAGTTTTGTAGTCTCACATGAACCATCTGAGCAAAATATGCCATGCTTTGAATTGTCAGGAGTGCATCAGCTGAAACAGGATTTGGAGCAGTTTTTGAAGCAGCAACACGTTACTTTTGGAGCAGACAAATCCAAATTTCAAGCAGGTGACAGGAAGAAAAACACCCATTTTTTTGCCACAAAATCGCTAATTTGGAGCAGAACAATAAAGGGAGTTAACATTAATATATATATATATATATATATATGAGATCTAACAGACAGTAATGCCAAGGAATGTACAGGGGAAGTTATTAGAACCAATGGAATGTAAATAAGAAGAAAGAAAAGTGGATGAAAAAATAACCAGCCGTGAGCCAGCCGATTTCTGCTCACGGCTGGTTATTTTTTCATCCACTTTTTTTCTTCTTATTTACATTCCTTTCGTTTTAATAAATTCCCCTGTACATTCCTTGGAATTACTGTCTGTTAGATCTTATTAATATTGTGCCAAAACACGGAAAAACGAGCCCTTAGGTATACACTTCTTTCCCTTATTTCATTAAACGAGGGTTTCGTACTGGCAGCCTTGGTGTCATTAGGTTGTATACGAGGGACTATTAATCAGCTGCCCGCTCGTAATAAGTTCACGTGCTACGTGACGCCAAACATGCGCATAAAAGAGTGTTTCACACTCGTCGCTTGGCTTATAGATGGCGCTGACTGACACTCCTACTTCTAAATTCACATATAAACCCAAAAAAAATGGATGGAGGGAAGGCCGCTGTGGTAGCTCAGTGGTTAGAGCATCGAACGCGTTATTCGAAGGTCGTAGGTTCGATTCCTGCTCATGGCTGGTTATTTTTTCATCCACTTTTCTTTCTTCTTATTTACACTCCATTGGTTCTAATAACTTCCCCTGTACATTCCTTGGCATTACTGTCTGTTATATCTCATTAATATTGTGCCAAAACACGGAAAAACAAGCCCTTAGGTATACACTTCTTTCCCTTACATATATATATATATATATATATATATATATATATATATATATATATATATATATATATATATATACATACATACATACAAAAATGCGCAAGCCATTCAACATCCCTTAAATCGAGCACATTGAATACAAACACTGCTATTTCAATTAAAACAATAGTTTGAACAATGAAAACGATTATAAAGTCCACATCAGCGCACTAGCATTTGTAGTACTCGTCAAATCCTTTGACAGGTTGAAAATTGAAATGTGGATCAGCCAAAAAGGTGACCTCAAAATTCAGGAGATCTATAGAACAGTAACGAGTAGGGTTGGTGAAAAAAACTGACACACATTTGTTTGTTGTTTTTTACGGCTGTAAAAACATCACACACCGCTCCAAATGATTGCCAGTAATTTTTTTTATATGTCAGCAATCATACTAGGACAATTATGTGGCATATACATGCATGAGTAATTGACAAACAAAATGTGCTGTGTCCCTTGACTAGTGCTAACAAATCCTATTAAATTTTAACATGCTTTTTTTCAAAACACCCGTGTACTGCAGCAAAGGTGGCTTAAGGAGTGTTCTGCACAAGATAGAACAAGGCCAAGAAATTTTGAAACCACTACTCTACCCCCAAATTACACACCCCCCTTTTTTTATTGCAATAGAAATTATATGGACAGTCTCGGCTGGATTTTCTCGCCGGCGTCGCCGTCACTCATCGTATGTATGTGTATATATGTGTACACACACACGCGTGCACGCACGCACGCACACACACACACACACACACACACACACACATCTACAGTGCACTCGCGATGATTCAAACTCTCACAATTCGCACTCTTGGGTCATTCAAACAAAATTCAATTTTTTGGTTGGCCCTCTATTCTTTCAAAGAATTTAAAAGCCTTTTAATTCATACTTTTGCAGTTCCATGCCAGAAAATATCTGCTGTTTTCCCACTACTGCTTAAAAATTTGCGTGCTCACATAATCCTAACAGTATAAAAACGAAAACTAAGCACCTCGGGAATTCAAGGAAAAAGGCTTTCGTAATAAACAGATATTTGAAACAAAGTACACGCATGGTAAACCGTGATGTTTTCAACTGGAAGAGAGAGCTTTGTGCTGGAGGCACATACCTACAGTAAAGAAGCAGTTGGCAATTCACGATTTCTTTAAAAGGTCTGATCAGCAGTAAATGGCCAATAAACTTGTGGATCTTATACCCCAGCTTTCTGATCATAGCGTGCAGTTAGGTTTTAAAAATACTTAAAAATTTTTAAATGTGATAAAATCAATGCATAATCATAACGTGTGGTGTCACCTCACCCATAGTCACCTATCTGAGAACTTCTGATAATTAACTTCTTGATAATTCAAACAAAATTCAGAGGTCCCTTCGAGTTTGAATTAACAAGAGTGGTATGTATATATATGTAAACGTAAGAAAGAAAAATATTTCAGAAAAAGGTTTTGGCATGTGGAATTGAATGTGGGACTTCTGAATCATGAGTGTGAGGTGTTAACCACTGAGCTACAGAGGAGAACCTCCTTCAACGTTCAAACGGCAAGCTATTTATATCTACTACTTACCGCAGGTGACGGGCATCTCGGGGGGGGGGGGGGGGGGGGCACTACTATTGTGTTTTCAGCATTACTAGTGTGATGGCACAATGAGCGCGCATTGCCAGATTGTCACGACGTGGCGGCATGCCCTCTCATCTCCCATGTGTACTTTGCCCCGCGGAGAGAGGAAACTCTCGCCAGCGGTCGCTGATCTCACGGTGGGGGCAATCATATGCTTAGGGCTTTCACCGGAATGATTCTGTTGTAGTTACTGAGTGCACAATGGTGACTGCACTTGTAGCAAAGTCTATGTTTGCAAAAAGGGCGTCCTTTTCCGACACAGCGAAGTAAGAACTGAGACGCTTATTCGCATTCATCTGAGAACGTTTCGTGCAACATTTGTGCATAAGAAACGCAGGGTACGTTTCGATCTGCATGACATTCTGCGCGTGACCTTCCAATGTGTTGCTACCGTGTTCATTGCTTTGCCGCAAACGTGTTCATTGCTTTGCCTTTGCGGCAAAGCTGGACTTTTTTTTCTTTAACCGTGGGGTTAGCTTTAGGGCTCAATTTTTCGGCTCAGTTGCAAGGCATGACTAGATAAAAAAACGGCAAACATCCGTGATTCGAAGGCGCGCGCTTATTTGAGGGCTCGTTTGTGACAACAGGCTGGACAAAACCATTGTCCCTAGCTGTTGCTGTGGTACGTGCTACGCATCAGATAATCGCTTGGAATAATGGAGAAACCATGAAGGATCCAAAGGAGGGTTGGGAGAGGGTAGAACGGGCAGGTGAAAGTAAAAACGGCACGCATCCGTTGGTTCGGAGGCGGCACTGGATACCTATCAGTAGGAGGACACAAATTAAAGACAGAAAAATTTTTCATGTGCTGTTGCAATGGCAATCAACATGGTCGACGGCAACATCAGCATTTCTAGCAGGTCGAGTTAGTTTGTCCGCAGGAAACTCAGCATATGCTTCCAGCTTTAGTTTCTAACACGCCATTGCCACGTTTGCAGACTAAGAAATTATTATTTCCCAGGAAATGTTGGTGGCTACATCAACGCATTCGTGTCTTAAAACCGCATCTTTTCGTCGATAGTTATCCGCTACGATCAGCAGACCGATGGGTACATGCCGTTGTTACTTTATATGGTCGATCACGTCTCGCGAGTGTTGTAAAACATCTTTCAAACTACTCAATTTTAAAGGAGAATTGCCACTCTTATCATCATGCATTTTTAAGGCAGAAAATTTGGAAAAGAAAATACTATAAGCGGTCACACTGACTTCAAGTTCTTGTATCAATCCGCTATTGACAAATTCTGTGCATCTTCTGGGGCCAACAATGTGTGTGTGTCTATATATATACAGTCGAGCCCGCTTATAACGAACCTGAGGGTGACACGGCATCCGTTCACTATATCCCGAAGTTCGTAGTAAATGAAACACAGCTTTTAAAAAAAGTTGCGCGTGAAAACACAAACCTTTTATGCCCCCCAAAGTCTGTGATGCACGTGTTTTGAACAGCAGAAGCGACAAGGGCGGTCTCGAGTTCATTTAAAACGACAGGGCGCTCGTTCGCCGAGGCCCTTGGCATAAGCTGCATGAAGCACTGGCTCCAAAGTTTCGTCGTTCTCGCAATCCGATTCCTCCAAATCGCTCTCGTCGTGTACTTCATTCACGATCCCCCAATCCGTGCATGGTATCATCGGCCGTAATTAAACCATCGCAACAGATGTCCCACCCGCTCTCCCAGGTCGGAGTCGACAACGCGCTGCCACAAATCGCCGCCGCAGTTCGGAAGCTTCAGGCTCAGCATCGGGCCCGACGTCAACGAAGTCGGCCTCGCGAAAACAGTTTCGCATGCATGTCGTCCTCATCGCCGCCCACGAAATATTCACCATCTCCACAGCTGCATACCGGGACGCCCGAAACGGCAAGTTGGCTGCCAGGTGGTCAACAGCTATGAGCAAGGGTTCCGCAACACGGCACCTAATGCGCGGATTGCACTCAAGCCAAGCGGTCACACTTTCAACGTTTTGTTGAGCGGCAGGAAAAAGCGTGCTAGTCCTCCCGTCGGCTGTCATGACCAAACAGGCACACCAAGAGCGAGCGAGACGCGCACGTGCGACACACATGCCAGAACGCGTGGAACAGCTCTGGGCCGGCTTCCAGTCAGAAAATGAAACTAATTCCAGCCAGCGTGGCGGGCATCGCGGAGCGGTGGAGACGGGCGAAGGGGTTGTTGTCACGAGAGGAGAGCAGACTTGCGAGAAAAGGCCAAGAAGTTGCGATAAAGAGAGGGGAGGATGCGAAGGGCGGGCGACCTTGAAAACCAAAAGATACGGGAAGGAGACAGGTCGGGTAGCTTGCTTGAAAGGTCCAGGAAACTCGCACGTGGAAAAACTTGGAAAGAGTACATGGCCGCCTGAATCGGTGCACGCGGCGGTGTTCAAAAAATCGGCGGCCGTGGTCACAATTCGTTTTGTTGCGCCGGCGGGTATGCGTGGCCTCACGAACTTCCGATATTTCGCGATTCGTTCCGCACAAATTAACAGCCGTTTTCACGCTTCCGCACGCGCGCGGAAGGCATGCTGAGCCAAGTGGGAAGTGAGCGAGAATAAGACCTAAATACAAAACGAATCGCAAATTATCAGAGTCGGTGGGGTAGCGGACAAGCGTGCACTAGCTGCAGGCTATCGGAAACAGTCGGTGGCCGACGATGTTGGAAAATGGTCGGGTTACTCCAGGCCGGCGACGTCGACAGTACCAGCGATCAAAAACGGGGTAGATGGCCGACCAGTCTTCGAAAGATCAGTGGCAGTGTGAAAACACGGGCCTCGTCTGGCGATGCGGAATGCTCAGAGTAGCAGGGGGGGGGGGGGGGGAGGGCAAAGGACGGAGGGGTGTGTAACAAAAGCGGTCGTCGTCTGGCGATGCGGAATGCTCAGAGTAGCAGGGGGGGGGGGGGCAAAGGACGGAGGGGTGTGTAACAAAAGCGGTCGTGGAGAGCTGCAACTAGAGGGCCGCGGAGGCAGGGTCAGCGTTTAACAATAAGAATGTATGGGCACCTCGCCGATACCTGATCAGTGGTCGAAATTGGTTTCCCGGGAAGTCGGCAGACCGCTGACCCCATTCGCTGTGACCGATCAGTGGCGCTCGGAGACGTTCGTTGTAAGTGCGATTTTGTGCCATTGAACCAATGTATATTTTCACGGTCACACAGATATTGTAGCGAACGTTCGTTTTAAGTGGGGCCGTTATATGTGGGCTCGACTGTATGTGTGTGTGTGTGTGTGTGTGTGTGTGTGTGTGTGTGTGTGTGTGTGTATATATATATAAGGAAAGAAGTGTATACCTAAAGGCTCGTTTTCCGTGATTTCACACAGGATCCTGCCCACGGCAAGTTATCTTTTCACCCACTTTTCTTCATATTCACATTACAATTTGGTCTAATATCTTCCCTTATACTTTCCTTAGCATTATTGTCTGTCTATATATATATATATATATATATATATATATATATATATATATATATATATATATATATATATATATGACGTAGGAAGGCAGTGACTTGCAGTAGAAGCCGAAAAGAAAGAAGTCAGAATGGAATGGAATAAACATGGCGTATGAGCCAGGCCACGTGGCCCATTCATCATAGCGTCACACAAGTCAACAGGATGAAGACCTCTCAGCCACTTCATCAGTGTCTCATCATCGACGCAGTTCTCCACAAGACGCCCTGACCATACATCAACTACAGAATCATCTCCTGGCCGCACACAGCGACCAGCACCATGACAGAACCATCGACTGACCTTGACATCCCCAAGTACACCGGATCAGTGGACGACGGAACTGTACAGGACTGGTTCAACCTATTTGAGCTCCACGCCGCCGCTGCATCCTGGTCGGAACAGGAGGTGGTCGCCAACTTTACCAACTACGTCTCCATTGAGGCCTTCAAATTCTACCTCACCCACATATTTCAAAACGACAAGTCATGGGAAAAGATCAAACAAGAAACGATCGTTTAGTTTAAAGAATACAATGACGACTATGACGAAGAATTGCTTATAGCCCACCATCCACAGACAACCGCACTCGGTCGTCACAGTCAAAAGCAGCCTTGACGCATTGACCAACCTCCTGCTTTTCCATCACGTGGATCTTCGGTCGTTCACAACACCCACTTCGCGTCTCACACGTTCACTATGGTCGGAATAGAGCAGAGAAGCTCGGAGCACTCAGTCAAGCCCGGGACCTACAGTTAATTTTCATGCGCCAGAAGAGCTCGCATCATTCGTTACACAGAAAGACAGTCATTCCCAACTAGAATTTGACCAAACCACGCCTATTGCGGTGTCGCCATTGAGAGCACAGCCATTTGAAAGCCCAAACACAGGAGGCTTGGAAGCAACTCTTGCAGGTTGCCAGGTGCCAGAAGACTACTTAATGAATGCTGTCGCAGGCACCTCTCATGTTCCTCCAGTCAAATCTGTCCTACCAACTTCGCTGCCTGAAAAGCGTTGCAACAGAGACCAACTGGACACCACGTCAAATTGCCAAGAAAAGCATTGTCCTATTCGAAAACGGCTGCCACCTCAGCACTTTTGGCAACATTAGCAAGGCCAGCACAATGAAATCGGCCAGGTTAAGCGCCTTGTTATTCGACACGGACAACTAGAGACGTCGGAAGAACACACACACGGCGTCAAGAAAGACGTTTACAAACGACTCAACTAACGCGACAACATATTCAAGATGTCTCACTCGAGACGAAAAAAGCATCGAATTCCAGACATTTTCCCAAAGGACGTCGAGTAAGTTTTCTCCAGCAGAGATTAATACTCAGACAACATGACATACGACGACGGAAAAGGCGCAAACCAACACCCTGTATTCCGGAAGGACACAGAAATCACCGCAACAACCTTGGTCAACAAATACGCAAACGGGTGGCGCCACATGTGTACCAATCAAGACAAAAAGCACGAAGCCTATGCAAGTTATGCTGCTGGTGCTCCAAAGCCTTCACACCACGTTCATTCCTCGCAAGAATACAAGCAGTGTGATCATCAGTTTCCACGCTAAAAGTGTACTTGTGTTTTCCAGAACACAACAGTCAGCCTCGTCCACCAGAACTCCAGCATTTACCAGAGCTGCTGCACTCTCCTGTGAAGCTAAAGTTTAATAGTTTGTTTACGAAAACTTCCTGGTACATGGAACGATCTGCCCTTTTTGACATTGTTCACTTTTAAACCATGCATGTTTAGTTTTCTTTGTTGTTCATCTGACGCGACTTCTTTTTGAATAGGGGGAATTCTGTGACGTACGAAGGCAGTGACTTGTAGTAAAAGCAGAGAAGAAAAAAATCAGAATGGGATAAACTCTCTCTCTCT
This sequence comes from Rhipicephalus annulatus, assembly GCA_013436015.1. Classification (NCBI taxonomy): domain Eukaryota; kingdom Metazoa; phylum Arthropoda; class Arachnida; order Ixodida; family Ixodidae; genus Rhipicephalus; species Rhipicephalus annulatus. The sequence goes on along the minus strand of WOVY01012730.1, from coordinate 189,124 downwards.
CTCTCACACACACACACACACACACACACACACACACACACACACACACACACACGCACGCATGCACGCACGCATGCACGCACGCACACACACACACACAAATTAGATCTAACAGACAATAATGCCAAGGAATGTATAGGGGAATTCATTAGGACCAATGTAAAGTAAATGAGAAGAAAGAATAGTGGGTGAAAAATAACTTGCCGTGAGCAGGAAGTTATTCCTGCTCACGGCAAGTAATTTGCCATGAACACCGACCCTGCTTCCGGGACCCTCTAGTTGTCGCTTCCCCCAACCCATGGAGGAAGGAAAGTTGTTTCCTTCCTCCATGCCCCGACTGCTTTTTGTTACGCCCCCCTCCGTTTTTTTGTCCCCTCGCTACTCTGAGCACCCCGCATCACCAGACGAGGCCCGTGTTTTCACACTGCCACCGATCTTTCGAAGACCGGTCGGCAGTCTACCCTGTTTTTGATCACTGGTACTATCGTTGACGTCGCCGGCCTGGAGTGACCAGAATAATTTGCCAACATCGTCGGCCACTGAGTTTATCTGATAGTCTGCGTCTAATGCACGCGCGTAAGCTACCCCACCGACTCTGATAATTTGCAATTCATTTCGTGTTTAGGATTTGTTCTCGCTCACTTCGCACTCGGCTCAGCATGCCTTCCGCGCGCGTGCGGAAGCACGAAAAGGGCTGTTAATTTGTGCGGAACGAATCGCGAAATATTGAAGTTCGTGAGGCCACACAAACCCGCCAGCGCAACAAAACGATTTTTTCACCACAGCCGCCGATTCTTCGAACACCGCCGCACGCACCCATTCAGGCGACCGTGCTTTGACTTCTGCGCGCGCAGGCACTCTTTCCAAGTTTTTCTACGTGCGAGTTTTGCGGACCTTTCAAGCAAGCTACCCAACTTACCTCCTCCTCGTGTGTTTTGGTTTTCAAGGTCGCCCTCCCGCCACATCCTCCCATCTCTTTATCGCATCTCCTTGCCCTTCTCTCGCAAGTCTGCTCTCCTCTCTTGATCACAACTCCTTCACCCGTCTCCACCGCTCCGCGACACCCGCCGCACTGGCTCGAATTAGTTTCGTTTTCTGACCGGAAGCAGGCCCAGAGCTGTTCCACGCGTTCTGGCATGTGTGTCACGTGTACACGTCTTGCTCGCTCTTGGTGTGCGTGTGTGGTCATGAGGGCCGACGGGAGGACTAGCATGCTTTTTCCTGCCGCTCAACAAAACGTTGAAAGTGTGACCGCTTGGTTTGAGTGCAATCCGCGCATTAGGTGCTGCGTTGCGAAGCGCTTGCTCATAGCTATTGACCACCTAGCAGCCAACTTGCCGCTTCGGGCATCCCGGTATTCAGCTGTGGAGATGGTGAATATTTCTTGGGCAGCGATGAGGGCGACATGCACGTGAAACTGTTTTCGCGAGGCCGACTTCGTCAACGTCGGGCCCGATGCTGAGCCTGAAGCTTCCGAACTGCGGCGGCGATTCGCGGCAGCGCGTCGTTGACTCCGACCTGGGAGAGCGGGTGGGACATCTGTTGCTATGGTTTAATTACGGCCGATGATACCATGCACGGATAGGGGATCGTGAATGAAGTACACGGCGAGAGCGATTTGGAGGAACCGGATTGCGAGAACGACGAAACTTTGGAGCCAGTGCTTCATGCAGCTTATGCCACGGACCTCGGTGAACGAGCACACTGCAGGTGAACTTGAGACCGCCCTTATCGCTTCTGCTCTTCCAAACACGTACATCACGAAATTTTTGGGGCAAAAAAAGTTTGTGTTTTCACGCGCAACTTTTTTTAAAACCTGTGTTTCATTCACTACGAACTACGGGATACATTGAACAAATGCTGTGTAACGCTCAGGTTCGTTATAAGCGGGCTCGACTGTAATTGCTCCAAACCTACTCTCCGAAATGACACTGAGAGAATGAGAATAACGGATTTTACTGTTCGCTGTACTGATAATTTTTACTGCTTAGCAATTCAGAAGTCTTGAAGAAACTGATAAGAATCCGTGTACTATCATCCCAGTGTGCTACTTGTTAGCAGCATTATAGGCTCCGATTTCATTTGTACGACAACAACTGGCATACTAAATATATAGCTCATTTAGCAATTTTTTTCTTATCTAGACGTGCATGCTAGTGTGGTAGAATATGAAATTAGCAGGATTGCTTTCATCTCATATCTACTGCTTGTTTGGCAATAGTTATATGGGGCTGTGATTACTTTTAAAATATGGCCCTCAGCTTTTCCGGTTTGGTTTGATTCCTGCCGCAAATACTAGTATTATAATGTGTAGCTCATTTCACAGCACACTTTTGACAACCTTCCATTGTTTGCTTTATGAAATTTACATTGATTATTGTCTGTTAAATATACTTCATAATAAATAATATATACGAGGTGCTTCAACATGCTCTGAACACTAGTTAATGTATCAAAAATTTAACATACGCTCTTAAATTATTAATAGCTGCTCTAATTTAGAACTTTACTTTTTTCTGTTATAAAAACACTTATGGCTGCTCCAAAGCAGTACTTTTTCTGCTCCAAATTATGCTACAAAAAGTAAAACGTCCCTTCCATCACACATGCGCGCGCGCGCGCGCGCGCGCGCACACACACACACACACACACACACACACACACACACACACACACACACACACACACACACACACACACACTCACACACACACACACACACACACACACACACACACACACACACACACACACACACACACACACATGGACGGGGCGACAGCTGTCGTGGTAGCTCAGTTGGTAGATCCTCGGACACGTTATTCGAAAGTCACATGTACGGTCCCTGCCCATGGCAAGCCATGTTTTTTCGTCTACTTTTCATTCTTCACATTTACACTACACTCACGAACTAATGGGAAGGATCCCCTATACTTTCCTTGCCAGTGTTGTCTTTTAGTTCTTGTTAATACTGTGTTCTAAGAGGCATATAAGGGACGTAATGTAACAAGGTTCAGAAAACTTTATAAGGGCCCATCTGCTCAATGAGAAAAAAAGGGCTTCATGGCCTATAACGTGAAATAAAGAAAACCCAAAGAATGGATCCAGGGCCAATCTTTTAAACAGACACAATTTTTGCGTAAGAACCCCCGCAGTTGAATGAAGTGACACCGAGATTCATGTGCTATAGTTTTAGTGTGAAGCAACAGTACAGATTACAAACAAAAATTTACCCATCTGAAGTACATTCAGTGTTTCACTTCAAGTGCCCCCTGCAAAAATAGCAGTGTATTGTATGAGATAGCATGCAAAACGTGACAAAGACTGACTCACCTTTATGACCCTATCTGAGCCTGTTGTTAGAAGATGGCCACGGGTCAGGTCCAGATGCATGTGGACAATTGAGTGCTTTGCATCGTGGAACGTGGCCATCGAAGTTCGGCTGAGATAAATATGGGAAACCAGTTTAGCCTGCATTCAGTGTAACTGCCCCCAACCAGCCAACCATAGCTTAAACTACTCACTAAATGTCGACTTCTATAAGTTATGTCCAAATCAAAGCAGTGAAAAAATAAACTTAAGTATTTTGCTCCTTCATAGAGATTGGTTTATTTCTAACTGGTAAGGCTTTTGGAAATTGTGTCAATAAATACGGATTCAATTTTGGCAACGTTAAAATCTGAAATTTTTATTGCCATTGTTAGTGATATTCAAAAACAATTTCATTATATAAGCAACTACAGAAACAATATACTTTTTTTTTTTTCAGTGTAATAATATCTGATGCTTCACGTCCCAAAACAACGATACGATTATAAGAGAAGCCGTGGTAGAGGTTTTCTGAAAATTTTGACCACCTGATGTGCCTTAAAATGCACTGACATTGCACAGCACAGAGGCCTCTAGCATTCTGCCTCCACTGAAATGCTACTGCCACAGCCGGGATCGAACCCACAACTTTCAGTTTAGCAGCTGAACACCATAACCACTGCTCCACTGTGGTGGACATTTTTTTTTCACATTGTCGACTTTTTTGTGATAACGATGCTATACAAAAATAATTCCAGAATTTTTTCAAGCAATGTAACTGGTAAATGAACCAGGAACTGAATTGAGGTGGTGTCCGTCGGTACAGTACACATGGTGCTTCAGGGACACCACTTCAATTCATGGAAATGCTAAATTGGAGGCAAGTTGCTATCATTACAGACTCTAAGGTTTTTCATGAAAACAGAAAACTACATGTAAAGCAACTTGCCAAAATTTATGCAGTGATGCCACAGAACTTGGAATTAAATAGAACATATGCTTTTAGACGTAATTAAAAATTTGGTTGCTGTCTCATGACATTAAAGCAAAATTTTAGGATATAGTTCTATAAGCATGTGTCTTGTTAAATTCTTATTTTATTGTATCCATTCCAATAATGAAAGCACAAATAATATTGATCATAACAACTTCCTTCCCTTTAAAAATTCAAATTCATATTTAGATGCAAATGTGTATACTTGGACAAGTGTTGCAAAAGTTAAGCCGACAGTTTCTATAAATGCACTTTTTGCCCAGACCCCTACTGCTTTGGAGCTGTGAATGTGAAACATGTTTTCCTGCAAACCAGACCAACTTCACTGCTGAAGCGAGTGCTAACTGTTCAAAAGTAATGTTACTCACTCATCATCTGTGATGACCACATGGCACTCGTCACAAACACGTACATCGAATTCGTACCCCATGATGGGAATACAACTCCGGTTTGAACTGCACTTGTCGCAGACTGCCTTGCCACACTTGCGACAGTGGTGCTGGTCACAATCAGAAAAAAAAAAAAAAGGAGTGAGAAAAACGGGCTGGTTTTGCATACTAACTGATAGCGTACTATCGGTAAACTTGGTGATCACTGAAATAACTACACTCAAACCTCTACATAACAAACCCGGTTATAATGAAATATCGGTTATAATAAAGTAAACGAAGAACAATGTTGTAATAGATATAGTGTTAGGATGATACCTTTATAACAAATTTTTGGATATGACGAACTTATTCTCATGTAATATGCAACATTGTTATAGTAAGGTTTGAGTGTATATGCGCTAGAAAAAATGCGAATAAGCCCTGAAAAATGCAAGTGACTGGAAAATTGCAGAAGCAACTCGGCAAAAGAAGCACAAATCCACTTACTGAAGGCGCATTTACACTACAAAGACAACGACACCCATTTTAACGTGATAGCGTTAGAGAGCTTGTGTCGCAGAAATTACGCCATAGGCGTTGACACAGTTGGTTGTAAGTGAATAATCGTCCATGAGCAAAAATCAAGAAAGAAGCAAATAAAATAAAGAATAAAATTTTCGGTCCCATTGAGGATCGAACTCAGGACGTTCGCGTGGCAAGCAGGTGTCCTACCACAAAGCTACAATGTTACTTGCAGCTTCTTCGGGAAAAAAACACTACATAAATGCCATGTAGTGGAAGGAGTCGCCTTAATGCATTTTGTTTGACAGGTTGTCCCATCAAAAACGAGCCCCTTCGGCACTTTGTAGGCGCATTAGGGTGGCCATCAAAGGTCGAAAAAAGGCCGGTATAGTGCAGCCATCGCCACTAAAAACACATGGGAACTTTCAAGCAGCTCTAAAGATGGACAACTATGTCCATCTAGCGGAAAACATATCATGCCTTTCCAGAGGCATTGATCAAGCAAACAGCAAACGCTAGATAATGTGCTGCCCTCTGTGAGGCATTGTAAGACTTTATGGCCTCTGATAAGGCAAACGTGCTGCATTTATCTTGGAGGCCATCCAACTCTTGCTTTAGATCAAAAACCTGTGTGTACTATTCACATGCGCACTGGTCCAATCTACTGTGTGTGCGCACGTGTGTGTGTAACAAAACATATTAATAAATATGCACTTAGCCGTTGAAGGGCGAACTAGGGGCCGGGGTATCGCTATCGTGTTCAGCTCTTAAAGGCGAAGCTCAAGTGCCCTCCAATTTCGAGTCCGCCCACTGTCTTTCGTCCTATTGACACAAACAGTCCGCGATGGTCTCTGGAAGACTCTGTCCGCACCTCGTCGTGCTCACAGCCTTTCGTTGGCCAATTCTCTAGTCACACTGGTGGCCCACAGGGTGACACCCACTAAACTTGCACACCTGCATCTCATTTTCAGCCATGCTCCCTGCTCCGCCATAGTCCCTCTCCCACTACGTCCCTTGGGAGTGGGGAGACACAAAAGGGAAGCAAGACTTCCGTGAGGTACGCAAGATGCCTATTAAATACCATAGAAGCCTTGGACGGGCATTGTTGTCTCCCCCAAGATTTCCCCCTTCGTGGTGGTTTGAAGCAAAGACATGGGCAAATTTTTGTTCAGCCACAGATCTCAACGATGATGACAGGTCTGCCGATACGTTCTGCTGGTGTTTTCGGTCTGTCATGATGTTACACTATGGCAACATGCCGTCTTTTGAAGCGTCGTCGTCATCAGCCAACCGTCAGCGTCTGCCTTGTATGTTAGGGGTTGTGTCAGTATCGTGTCGCTCCAGAGTGAATGCGCCTTAAGGGGGGAAGAGGGTTTTAAATTTTTTTTTTATATTTCTTGACCAAATTCAATGAAAATTGTAACCCAGACAGAGTTTTTCAAGCTGATTTCAAAAATATAATTGCTTTTGAAATTGGTTGGCCAGTTGCAGAGATAATTAAAATTAATCCTATATTGTTTATCAGAACAATGGAAAGGCTGAAATATTAATATTGACATATGGCTAGATACTATGAAGTGTAATTAACACAAATGTAGGATTACTTTTTAATATTACAAGTATTACCAATTTTATAGCAATTTGAAGTTTAATCTCCAGATATCTCTATCAAGCGATTAAATTAGTACCAAGAATAAAAATTTAGAAAGACTAGATTGAAAAATCTGTTCCTACATTTGTGTAGGAGATATGTAGCTACATGCCACCACAAGAATTGTGGCTCTATGTGACCTCAAGACCAAGATATCGCTTTGGCAAGTTTCAAAAACATCGAAAATGACATTCTGAGAAAACGTCAAAAAACAAAATAGGCTCATATTTTAATACAGAAAATCACAAACTATTTACAATGTTCACAAATGGCCTAGCATCAGTACCCTCCAGGAACATAGTCTGTCTGTTTAGAGTCATTTCGGTGTTGTTTTCGTAGCACACGCTGCAAGTTTTCTGCAGAAGCATGCTTGCGTGCGCATGCTTCAGCACGGTGGCGATCTTTTTCACTCATGCGCTTGGTCAACTGTTGGCCAGGGTTTAGCTGAAGTTCTTGAAGTATGGCTGTAGAAGCTTTTTCATACCCAGAATTGAACTTCATTACAGCCTCTGCCACAGCAGCTTGCACAGCAAACAATGATGCATGTTTCTCCTTCGGCGCCAGTGCCCAAATAATTGAGTGGAGACACTCGTTGTTATTTTGGGTCTTCCCTCTTAGGCATCGCCGAAGAAGCGATTCATCAGACAAACGTCTGTAAACTGGAAGAAGCGCCTCACATACATGGGGTGGCAGATTGTGGCGGTGTTTTGGAGCAGGCTCACCTTTGGCCTTTGCTGCGTTTTGGCGGCACCATGAATCTGGGCCCTCTGGACAGAGAGTGTGGTTAGAAGTGACATCGTTTGAGGTGATGTGGTAGTATGTGGCCATGACTGCTTTATGCATGGCCTTGACATCACCTTTGTGCGATTTCAAGGCCCAGCCATAGTAGCTGCTGAGCTTGGTGATAAGCTCACCAGTCAGCTTTCCTTTCCCACCGAGACTCTCTGTACCAGAGGACTTCTGCTTGGAAACTAGATTTCGCAGTGCTGTGCCCATTCTCTTGTGAATGTGGTTAACACAATCTTCCTTGTCCACGGGTATGTATCCATAGACTTTCGCATCTTGAAGAGCAAGGTAAGCGCGGCTGTCACCATCCGACAACAAGGTCGTGTACCGCAGCTTATGCTTCTGCAGCGATCTTTGGAAGAGGATCAGTGCCGCTTCCACCTCCATCTCCCCAGCTTTTTTGTCCGTGTTTTTCTGGCATGCGTGTGCCTCCTTCCAAGCCTGGTAGGCAGGGTCAACTTCTTTTGGTGCCCGTGCGCACCCAGCACAGAAATTGCTGAGCACTACATAATCGAGCACAAATCCTGTGTAGAGCTCAATTACGGTGCCGACGCCGATATGAGACGAGTGGCCGCGCGTCATCCATGTGCCATCGAACGATATAGCGATGTTGTCCGGGCTGTTTATATTTAGGTCACGGTACAAATCGCGCACTAATTGTGCACATGTCCCCATCAACTTTTCTGCCCCATCGGTTGCCGCGGGGACGAGTTTCGTTTTCAAGTGTCCCTGCCATGTTTTATTGTGCATTCCTCTCTCCGAAATGTTCATCGCCGCAAAAATGTCGTTCATTGCGGTTTGCCCGTTTCCGGTGCTCTGCATTGCACGCTCCGCAAGGATGTTATGACAAAAGGCCTGAGCTTTGCTTTGCCGCTCACGCGCGGCGAGCTCCATCCCTGCACATTATCGCCGCAGATCGCACATTCGGCAACAAACTTCACAGCAAGGCCAAAATCCCGCTCACCTTTTCGCACCGTGAGGTTACCACCACAAATTGTACACTTGCAACTGGTAGACGCCAGCAGCGCGTTCATCGAGTCGTAACTAGCGATGAAAAAACTTGTAGCGAGATCGTTGCTAGCTTGTGTGGCAGCGTCATCACGATCCAAAAAGTCAGATTTTCGGGCAGTAGCAGGAGTTGAAGCAAGTACATTAAGTTTTTCTTGAGCTTCACTCTCTATACGCCGCAAATCTTCTGGCTGCAACATTGCAGTGTCGTGCCGAAACGACGACGAAGACCCGCGGCGGTTGTCAAGAGCGCTTTGGGGGACTAGGCCTAACACGCCCGCATCGGCGCCGCTCGACTCGGGAAGCACGCCGTTCTCCGCATGGTCAGGAACTGGTGGTGGCACAGCAGCGCATTTCTGGAAGTTGTACGGAGTCTTCCTCTTCCTTTTTGTTCCGAATTTGTACTTCGTAGCGAACTTCGGCGACGGCGTCGACATCGTTGCTCACGTGCGAAAACCAGTTGACGCGTACGGTGTGCGCACAGTCGCCGCGGAGTGATGCAGACGATGCCTGTCAGGCCAATGGCGTGACCCGCTGCGGGTCACGTGCCGTAACTGGCCAATTACTGCGCGTGTTGGGACTTCTTTTTGAATCGGGATATCTTCACAGCCAACGCGCGCTCGGAGCCGAAAATGGCGCGAAAATCAAGACGAGAGGCTGCGCTTTCAAACGATATATGATTCGCGGCTGTCGGACAAATATGACGGCCGTCGCGTGTCACGGAAAAGGCGCTTTATTTACCAAATTCTTGGCTCATATTTAGCTGGCACTGGTGCTAAAATTGATATTACGGCTAAGATATCGTTTCAAACTGCATAAAACTTGGCGAAATGGTAGAATATTGGATGGAAATAGCAAAACTGCCATTTCCAAAAAATCAACTTTTTGACGATTTTTCGGCTTTAAAACCCGTGTCCCCCCTTAAGAGCGGCACTGTAAACTGGCACCAAAGCAAGATCATTTAAAAAGTGTGCACGTTTCTCGGCAGGCGGCACTATAGAAGCAAAACCTCAAGAAGTTGAAAAGCTACTAACAAGATAATTTCTGAACTTCTTCCCGCTTTGCGATACCAGCTCCTTCACTGGAAGTCCTCAGTGCTTGTTCATGTAAATATATTCTGATCTGCAGAACGTTTTACCTTAGTGTATTTGCTCTGCAATGTCTAGCTATGTTAAATTTAAACACAAATGCCACACGGGTCCCACAACTTCATGGGTTGTAACTGTCAGAGCAGAAGCAGCACAATGTTTGAGATATTGTATCTAACTTTACGAACAGCTGTTGTCAAACTTGCCAGACACCCCACTTCTATTTCTGTGTGTAGTTGTAGCCTTTCATGAAAATATATGTTCATTGTCTAATACGTAGTTATTTTGAGATAATTTTGCAGATTATTGCTGCTTACAACCCTTCTGGTGAAGCCTCTGATTTGTGTGCCCTTCAAGTGCTGCTTGCTGACAGGCTCGTTGGTAATGTGTTGCTCATACTGTTAAGAAATATTATACTATGCTTTAACAAACAAGACATGGAACCATAAGTGCTGACTTTCAGCTCACAGTTTTACTGAGAGAAGCTTGCTTATATGAATATGCAAAGACCTCATCTATAGCAGAAAACTTTGAAACGTGCCATGTGTGGTAACAACACTTTAATGATGACTGCTCAAGTGCTGTAAAGTGGCATTTCATACTTTTGTAGTGCTAAGAGCCAAAAATAAGATGATGAGATACTATACGAAGAATATAATGCTTTCTGCTAAAAATTGAATTGTTTAGTCAGCTATTCTTTAATACTCAAATAACACCGCAGGAAGTCTTAGGAAAAATCACCAGGCAAAATTAGGCAGCAGTCTTCAATAACAACCCGCAACATGAAAACTACATCTTCACTCACCTGCAGAATGTAGATGACAGGTGAGCGAAAACCTGGTTTCCTGCAGTAGGCTGTTATGGAAAACTCATAAGTCCCCATTGTTCATTATGTGGGGAAATAGCCACCTTGCATGTATTCTATAGGAATGCAGGAAAGACCATTTCTCCCCACCCAATCTCCTGATCACTCCCTTCCCTGTGCAAGAGGGGGAATACTTTTATCTGACAACCCAAGTCTAGCTTTGGGCCATAAAATTGAGATGGGGACGTGACTGACAGGCATAACAACTACTACTAACTACTACTAACTACTACTAACTACTACTATACTACTATACTACTACTACTACTACTACTACAACTACAACTACTACTACAACTACAACTACTACTACTACTACTACTACTACTACTACTACTACTACTACTACTACTACTACTACTACTACTCACCTGTCGGATCCCGATCGTTTTCTGGTCCACCATTGCCTTTATGTTCCAGAAGAACGGACGAGAACACCGTTGGCACGTGTCGCTCTCCCCCCACTCGGGAGTCTGAGAAAACACAGCATGGATAGTAATAAAGAAAAACATCCTACTAAACAAAATTGGGCTACTCTGCAACTTCATTTGTGGAATTATCATACCAAAGTGGCATTTCCACTATGACAAATACTCTTGACTACATATGACCACATCAACTGGTTTAAAGAGGCCTGGCAACATTCTTTAAACATAAATTGGGAAAAAATGTTGCTCATCTATAATCAAGGCTCCTAAGATTGTGAGAGCCAAATATTATGGAACTTCCCGAAGCAGAGAAACAATTTCATGTCAAAAAACAAAAAAAAAACTGCCACAAATCGCTAGCTCTTTACATTGAAATGTCATCACTAACTATGCAGCAACCGACCCAACCCATGCAGCCAGTGAGCATTATGGGTACTGCAGAATGTCATGAACAGTCTGAGGCTACATGCTAAATCACGTAAGTACTTATGTTGCTCCGGTGTGCCATCACATACTGAAATTTTGCAAGTCTGAACCAGACGTATTAGCCAATACGATGAAAAATGATTGAGGCTATGATGCATGATGACTTGACTGTTGGGTGGATGCGTTGCCCTCTTGGCATCCCAAGATATACCGCACTTACTCGCATAATTAGCACACTTCTAATAATTCACCGGCCGGCTCGCCGGCCCGTGAACGGATACTTTGAACCTTTGGATGTTTCGAATGGGCGCACGCCTCGCCGAGCAAGCTAGTGTATTCAAACAGGCTGCGAGTGCAAGTCTCTTCATCCGAGCACTTTGCTCGAATGTATCCCATGCCGTACCTGAACGCTTAAACCTGTTTATGGGTCACCAGTAGTGATTTTTTAAGGAAAGAAAAAAGGCACCTGATTTATGTCTGCCTCGTGGGCGACACGGCGCAATGCCTTGTAGTGGATGGGATAAAGGGATGAAAAGAATAGTAGAAGGAGAAAGATATAGAAGACGGACCACTTGCCGCACACAAGTGAAAAAAGAAAAGATGGTCGAAAAAGAAAAGAAAAGATGGTCGAAGGAGTCCGAGGCCGGGGCACCACTCTGCGAGAGGAACACGGCGTCAGGAGGTCGCGGATGGCAGGCCGATCAGTGAGAGCTATGCTGGCATCGGGTATCGTGGTGGGTGGCACTACCATTGGGCACAGAATCCAGCAAGCGAGTCTGTTGATGAATTGCCGAAACTGCTTAAGCGTTTGCCTCTATCTCCTCATCTCTACCACCTGTCTACTACCGTGAGAATGCACACTTGCGTCACCGCACAGACAACCTTCTGCACCGGAGGCGTGCGAGGGCCTGTCATGCTAACTGTTCCCCTCGTTCTCTACGTCCGTGCTGCAATGCACTCTTGGTTGATTTCAGAAGTTTAAGTTTCGCTATTCATCCATCGTGTTTTTACTGTTCTCTTGTGATGGGCTGCAGCAATTATATATACGGCAAAGTTCGAGCTCGCTGTTAGATAGTTTGCCAAAGAAAACGGCAACAATTCAGCGTGAAGCTTCGCAACGTGTGATGATCGGCATGGGAGAAAACAGAAGAGTGCGCGCTTGCTCATACAAGTTTTTTTGCTGCTGCAGGCCTTTTCAATTATGCACAAACATTTAACTCATCTAGGATCGCCGTGCCGTGGGACCCAGTTTCTCCAAGCATTGTCCAGAAGAGCTTCCGGAAAATAGGACATTCGAATGCGCTCGACAGAACTGAGGATGATGAGCTTTGGGAGGGCGAGGGCGATGACATGATCGTGACAATGTTTCTCAATGGGACCTCTTGATCAGCGATTCCAACTAGATCACGCATGACCGGTTCTGACTGGTCAAAGTACATGCTAATTCTGTTAAATTACAAAGTACATTTGTTTGTGCTCTAACTTATATTTTTTTATTTCGTATGCATTCACGAATTCCCACTCCCGTGATTTTCGCATCCCCAACTCGGAGCCCCTAACTTGCGAAAAAATTGCGTAAATTATGCGAATAAATACACTATATATATGAGATCTAACAGACAATAATGCCAAGGAATGTATAGGGGAAGTTATTAGAATCAATGTAATGTAAAAAAGAAGAAAGAAAAGTGGGTGAAAAAATAACTTTCCGTGAGCAGGAAACGAATCTACGACCTTTGAATAACGCGTTCGATGCATCGAAGGAGTTATTCAAAGGTCGTAGGTTCGATTCCTGCTCACGGCAAGTTACTTTTTCGCCCACTTTTCTTTCTTATTTACATTACATTGATTCTAATAACTTCCCCTATACATTCCTTGGCATTATTGTCTGTTAGATCTTACTAATAATGTGTCAAAACATTGAAAAACGAGCCTTCATGTATACACTTCTCTCCCTTATATGTACGTATGTATATATATATATATATATATATATATATATCAGGTACATAGTATACATAATGAGTTATTTTTAAATAAGGTTTCTATATGCAAATCCACGTACCTCTATCCTCTTGGTTGTCATGTTCCAGAAAACAAGCATTGAATCTTCACCCGCCGAAATAAGCGTCTTTCCTGGACTATGATAACACAATGCAGTCACTTTGTTGCTAGAAAACAAAAGAGAGCATTTGTCAAGATAACGGAGAGCCAAACTGTCGGGCATAGCGGGAATTTAATTTTAGAGGGAGAAGTCGGGGTAAACCCTCTTAACCTCCTTCTAGCTAAACCTCTGTTTAGGCTCATGCGAATAGCGATTTAGGGTTTGCAGCAAAATCGAAGCGAATAGTAATAGAATATTAATAGTATATAGCACATATCACCAAGAAAAATCGGCATATTTGTCATGACTTACTAACTTGCACAATATTTCTTAAAACGTAAAACAACATCTGTTGAGCCAAATACCACTTTTTTTTGGCTCAACAGAAGTGAAAATAACTTGTAATGGCAGGTCTTGACTTTTAGTAGAATGCAAGTGATAACCTGTAAAATATGTTACGTTTTGAAAATTTACTATACTTGAAGCATATAACTTCATATAACAAGTTTTTAAGTTAAAAAATGTTGAATCTATGTGAGGATAATATGTTCATTTAACATTGAAGTAAGCCTTCATGGCAATGCAGATTTTTCTTGGAAAGGTATTTTCAAGGCTTATCAGCTCTTGGCTGTAGTGAAAGCACCTTTATAGTCTGCAACATGCAGACTAATATGGGCCTGGATAAGAGCTTTCACGGCTCGGTAACCCTCCACTGCAGTGCAATCACCTTCACAGGGAGCTGCATGCAGACTAATAATAACACCTATTTGTTCATTTCGAATACTTTGAAATGTCCAGCGATTTAAATTCCAATCGAAGTGAATTCGAATATTCAAAGCATTTGAATATTTGTACAAGTCTACTCAATTTTTCATACATATGGCTAATCATATTTGTTTCAAGAGATAAGTAACCCTAAATCAAATTATTATGCCAGTACAGTGCAATGCTTCAAATTTATAACAGTGCACAGGTTAGCATAAATAGCTTATCAATAAATGCTGCTACAGTGATTAAAAAGGGCACTTAGTTGCCCCGTGATTTCAGTAGCAGCTGCAATGAATCTGGCAAGGAGTTACAATCTGTCATTACCAGTCTGATATGATTTCGAATATTATAGCTGCCATAACAACTAGCCAGCAAAGTGGGAAAACTTAGCGGACTTTCATACTCGTGGGAGTCAATTACATAGATCCATTAAATCAGCTGGCTTTTACTGTTCTGTGCTACAGATCCCTTCATACACAATTGAAGGCCTTGGTGATAGTAAATGTGCCCCCATTTATCTCTGGATGAATGATATGTTGACATGCTGCCAAAACATGCAGAAAATTTACCACACAACTTTCATGAGCTATGAATGAATAGTAGTCATCAACATCCTGAAACTCAGTGTGCCACATCATGAGGGAAAAAAATGAGTGTAACAGTAATACTAATGCAGATACATGAGTGACTCTTGTGATGTCCCACAACCTTTACAGGTCAATTATCTTTTAATTTTTATTAAATGGCTCAGCACAGCTCATCGTTTTTGGCATATGCTATGTTCAACTAATTCCAATTTACTGTTCCTTCATCTGATGGAAAAAAAGTAATATTAATAATAATTTTATTAAGCAAGATACATGTATTCAAGACCACTAATAGTGGTACACACAACTTTTCCTCAAACATTAACCTTTATCGCATGTCATGTGAACTTGAAACAGTTTTGCAAGTTATGCACGAGGTAGTCATACAGGCATGTTCACTACAATTGAAAAACAAAGGAAACAAAACTGGGTGTTTCTTCTTAAAGGGTAGCTTTTGAAGAATTCAGCAACAGAAGCTGCATATAGAGTTAAAAGAGTGAGGAGAACAATGCGAGACAGGAGCACAGATCGTGTGAGTGTTTAACAGAAACGAGTGCTTTCACCGAGCGTGCGACAGCATGAAACCATAGCGGAAACGGTAAGCCTTGACAGAGTGTACACATTAAAAAAATTTACGCCATCTCCCGCTAAAGGGTGCCATGTGTAGATGCGAAACAGCGGGTGCTAACGCTTACACTGGTGGCGGCACTGACGCTGGTGCTCACCGCAGCGTTGTTCAGGAGAGAAACCTGGGAAGGCGCAATGCACACAGTGATGGACCCGTGTTTCCTACTAGAACATTCTGATCGCTGCTAATGGCAATGAGAGACAAAAGACTCCAACTGGACACAGCCGCAGTCCACTTTTAGTTAACGCATATGCTGTGAATTTTTATTGTTCAACAACGCACAGGAAAAATCTCTCGCCAGCACTACCTTGGAGGTCAAGATCCAGTGCCTATATATATATATATGGGGCAGCCAGTGAACCATTTTGCAGCACGAGCAGTCGGCTTTTCAATCCAGACACTCCCTATATCGGCGTTGCGAGGCAAGAGAGTGGGGGAGACGAGAGAGATGGGGGGGGGACACTAATGCGCAATGGGAGTGTCAACACAGCTAGGATGGATGTCTAAAGGAGAAAGAGGGGGGAGTGAGCGTTGGCTAGCAGACGCTGCCGGCAATGCAAGGCGAGAGAAGAGGGAGCGTAGGGGAGGAGAGAGAGGGGGAGGGATGTGCATGCTAAACACTGCTGGGAGGAATGCCGGCGTGGCCACCTTGATAGTGCATGCGCTGTCAGGGTGGTCACGCCGCAAACCGGATTGAGCTCAACCTTAAGATGCTTCGCAACTAAAAAACAACCATCATGAGACTCCAAGATGCTCCCGCCTACAACCAGCAGGCTTCAAATGAAGCGCTTGCACAGGGACTGAAAAAACTGAGAAACCTGACGCGAAGCCATATCAAGCAAAGCTGTTGCGGTAGACGTGTTTGGCACAGCTAGACAAATGTCTGAGAAGGAACTCGCTCCTTCCCAAGCCTTCGCTATGCTACGCATATACAAGTCATGTTAAAACATCTTAAACCACGACACAACTCAACATAAGTGCACAGAGACCGGTCAGTGAGTGCTGCGATTAGCCAGACAAGTGTTGTGTTATGATGTAGTAGTGCCAGTCATTCTATCTTGAAAGAAGTGCTGAGAAATGATGTCATGCGATCAGTGAAGTGTTTTGACGACAGTGCCACATAGACATGTGATTGGAACTACATGATTCAACAAACTTCATTTTGCTATTACAGCGAAGTTTTGTATGGCTAGGGCATTCTGTGTGTACACCAAAAACCCCTGAGTGTCCTCTAGAAAGCAGTGAAAAAAAAAACAAAAACTTGCAGGGTAGCTTATGCATATGCCTAAGACGACGCAAAGGCGAAGCCTTGGTTTTATTGCGATAGCTATATGGACATTCTCGACTGGTTTTTGCCATCACTGTTAGGTTTAGTGTAATGCCCAAATCGTTAACAACCCCCAGTGCACCATATGTTTTACTGTCGGGTGAAAGAGCGCGAGCGCGGGCGACGAAAGCGATTGAAGCATACATAAAAAGAGCCAATCTATCTCCGCTGCACAGAGGGTGCATGCGATAATCTCACCCCCGTGCAGGATTGCCACTCAAACAGAGAGGAATGCGCCGCCTGTCTTCAAATAGCATCAAATAGCCGACACGGTTGCGTCAGCACCGAGCCCAGCATCATGGATGACTTGGGACGCATGCATGTCCACTGTTTAATTAACTGAATAGTTCTAGGTAAGTGGTTGTGACTTTGATGGCACCAAGAACAAGCTGGACATGTTTCGATGCGCCGGCGTGGCTATTGCTGGTGATAGACGCTCCCAAATCCAACTTTGGCGCACTTTGGTGCCATTTCCATTGATAATATCAGAATAACACAGTAAATCTGATTTGGTGAGCGTTAGCGCAGAAGTGGAATCACTCCGAAACTTACTGGTGTCCCTGCAGTTCATAGGCAGTGCCTTGCTTGCCACCAATATCCCACACAATGATGGTCTGGTCAAATCCACCAGAAAAAAGCAGTTTGCGTTCTGCATCCCAAGTTAGGCACCGTATGCTCCCTGCAACAAGCACACATAATGAATGTCAAGGTATCCCAAAACAAGTGTGGAAATAGTCATTCCACAGAAGAGTCTAAGACTGAACTCCAACTCCAGCAGTGCACTGATAAGGCAGTATGTGTAATGGTTAAATTGTCTTACCACCTTTACATTAGACATGCACCAAGATAAACTGATCTGCAGTATCAATGATTATGCAACCAGTCACACAATTGCAATCACTGATAAATTCTACACAACACAAAGAAAAACAACAGCCAATTTTTCAACCCTACTTCATTCAGAAAAGTATTCCTGGAGTGTTCATTCATATTACCAGTAATGCCACCGAGGTTTTCAGATTTGGAGCAACTTTCGGAGCAGCAAAACTTTCCTTTTGGAGCACTTTTGAGCAGCAAAATTTTTCATTTGAAGCACTTTGGAACAGTAAACTTTCTATTTTGGAGCGATCTGGAGCCGCTAACTTCAAATCCCGGAGGAGAAACAAGCTGCATTTACATTCAAGGAGATGAAAAATTGTTCCGAGGCTCTTGCGAACAGCTAGAAATATTTAAATTCATTGCGAATTTCATGGAGCCAAACTTTCTTAGAAGCACTCCCTACTTCAGTTGATGATACAGGAATAATGGCATCATGCTATTGAGCATTGTGGAAAAACTTGTTCAGTGATTATTTCCGTATTAAATAAACAGAATACTGGTTGAATAAATTTTACTTTATGAAATAACAATATAGATTGATTTGTGGGGTTTAACGTCCCAAAACCACCATATGATTACGAGAGACGCCATCGTGGAGGGCTCCAAAAATTTCGACCACCTGGGGTTCTTAAACGTGCAACCAAATCTGAGCACACGGGCCTACAACATTTCCGCCTCTATTGGAAATGCAGCTGCCGCAGCCGGGATTAGATCCCACGACCTACGGGTCAGCAGGCAAGTACCTTAGCCACTAGACCACCGGGGCGGGGCAAATAACAATTTAAATACACCTATGTGACTATCAGCAGATATGGTAGACTAACTCTGAGACATACTAGAGACTCACACAGTCCCAAGTGCATTTCCCTAAGATGACTTCAAGAATGAAAAACTCACAGCTTTGCCACAAAGGCGAAGCAATGAACGTGATAGCAACAAATTGGAAGGTCACGCGCAGAATGGCAAGCAGATCGAAACGTGCCCCGTGTTTCTCATACACAAAGACGCACGAAACATACAGGTACAGATTAATGGGAATAAGCGTCTCAGTTGTTACTTATCTGTGCCTGGAAAGCACGTCCTTTTCACAAACGAAGGTTGTGCAACGCTCGGTAACTACAACAGAATCGTTCCGACAAAACTCAAAGGCTAGCCAAGACGTACAATGCCAAAGTGCGTGTGAGAGATGAGAGCCACCCCGCGCTCTCTGCGCCATTTTGCTGATAATGCTGAAAACACGATAGTTCTCCCTCCCACCCCTCACCCCCCCGAGATGCCTGCCAACAGCGGTGAGTGGTAGATATGAATAGCTTGCTGTTTGAATGTTGAAGGAGGTACCTCTCGGTGGCACAATGGTTAACGTGTCACATTCACGACGCAGAGGTCCCCCGTTTGATTCCGCAAGCTGGAGTTTTTTTCGTGGGATTTTTTTTTCTTTCTTACACTTTCATATATATAGATACCATACATATACGGTGCATGACATCGATCCCAACACCAGCGGTGAAATCCAGCGGAGAGTGTCCATATAATTCCTATCGTAACAAAAAAAGGTTCTTTTTCTTCACAACGTCCCCTGGCACTCATCTTTGTGCTGAAACTACACAATTTAACAAACTTCATTTTCCTTTTGCGGCAATATTTTATATCTTACTAGAGCATTCTGTCTATACTCCAAAGACCCCCCACCGTGTCCTCTAAAAAGCAGTGCATAAAAAATTCACACAGGGTTCTCTGTGCATTCGCCTTAGACAACTCAAAGGCAAGATTCATTTTGTTTTTAATGGGATAGCAATTATATGGACATTTTTGTCTGGTTTTTACCGTTGCCAGAAGTGAAGCTAAAAATTTTAAAACATTTGGGGGGTGGGATTTGCAACTTGATCTGAAGGGGGTTGAGTGGGCAGGGAAAAGGTCATTTTGCGCTATATATGACATGGCAAAAAAAATTGGGAGGTTGGAGGGGGGCATGTTCCCGATGTGCCCCGCGCCTGGCTATGCCACCAACCGTCACATTTTGTGTATTGTTTCAATCGATAACATCCCCCGGGGCATCGTATTTTACACGCGGTAAAAGCGCACGAGCGGGGGCGTTGAATACAGCCAAAGCAGAGATAACAGGAGCCCACCAGTCTCCATTGCACTGGCGGGTGCGATAATATCACCCGGCGTGCCAAGCCTCTCACTGATTGTTACTCAAGCAGAGAGGAACGCACCGCCCGTGTCCAAGGAACCGGAAGGAGCTAAACGCGAGGAGGAGGAGGGTGTTGTTATGAACTTTGACTTTAAGGGTGTGATCACTGGCGCAAGTGCTACTTACGGCAGGTATACCCTTCTACCTTGTACTCTCAACGTGAAGCGACTGAGCGAAAGTGCTTCGCTTTCTGGAGCGGCAATATAGGGGTGTGCACTGAGCCTTGATCGCAAGGCAGTTGCACCATAATCGTGCCATTTTGGAGGTCCATTCGTATGTGACGTTCATAAAATCAAAATTATCTAAAGCAGCAAAATGCATGCCTGCCGTCAGAGTTGTTGGCCGTGGCTTCTATCTCATGTTAGCTAAAAGCTTCCGTTGATAGTCACATTATAACACAAGGACTTAACATGCAGCATGACCATGTTTGGTATAATGGCGGCTCTCTTTACATATTTCTGAAAAAAAAAAAAAAGTACGGCCGCTGGAGCAGCCGGCTGGGCATGCAAGAGATGTTTCGAGGGTCTCTAGCCACCCAAGTTGCGGATATCGAACACCGCGTGTGCAACAAGTGTTTGTGAGTGCGCGGACCTTGGAAACTGCAACCCTGCCACTAGTGCTTCTCACGGATGATGTCAAGCCTTGTTATTTGGCATAACAATACAATTTATTGGTATCGCACTCATTGCTAAGAGCGTAAGTAAAACCGATTATATCTTTTAGATCTGATATTGCCGATATCGCGCAACTCAAAAGAATGCTGGCTAAAGGGACAATGATCACTCTAGTTGCCGAAGCTTTCGTGCTATCAGTTATCTAAACGCGAAGCAGAGGTTAGTAGCACAGAACGTTCGCGAGCAGTCTCATTATGCCTCGAGATAGCGCGTGCCAGCTACTTCAAGTGACAAAATAAATGCGATGCCCTGATGTTCTTTTTTTTTATCGTCAGCTACTGACCCTGTAAAAACAGAGGCAGACATAACAAAGCGAAGCCGCTTCACAGGCCTTTTGACACCAGAGCCGCCAGCGATGGCCTCACTATACCTGCGTGTATTAATATCGAATTGTGGCCGCTCCAACCAGGAGGCATGCTTTTATAAATGAGATGATATTTAAAAAGAAAGCACGCGAGAGTTTTCCGTTCGGACCATAGAAACCTCAAGTTCAAAAGAGCAGGGTCTTTTACCGTCACAGCGATTGTCAACATGGATGTACGTGCTGGTGGAAGGACTTGCGAAACAGCTCTTCTGTATGATGATCCATGGATAAATTATATTAGAGGAAAAGTGTCAATGCGTTCCCACCATTTAAGTGTTCTTCTACGGACGCGAAACACTGAAAATTAGATCGCGATGTCCAGACTTAACTTCAAAGACATTCTGGCGGCACACGTGCAGTTATTAGTGAAAATTGCTTTATTACATGCCGTGCAAGTCTTCAAACGAGCTATCAACAACATTCCTAGAACGAACGATGTCTGCCGCTGAATAACCGCCACAGTTTCACGCTACCGATTGGACTAGACGTCAGGAGCCCCCGCAGAGAATGCGTTTTGCGGTTAAGCAAACTTGCACAACAGAGTTGCATCGGCACCAAACATAGCATCATGGATTTTAGGGCACATGCGCAACCACCGTTTATTCAGCATAATAAAATAGGTACGTGATTGTGACTTTAGTGGCCCCGAGAACAAGGTGGACATGTATTGACGCGATGACATGGCTATTGCCGGTGATAGACCATCCCAAATACGACTTTGGCACAGTTTGGCGCAATTTCCGTTGATATTATCAGGATGGCACAGTAAATCTGATTTTGCGCACTATGGCACAGGAGTGGAATCACTCTACTGAAGTCAACTTGTTTCTGGGCGAGTTGTTGAAGTTGTTGTTGAAAAAGTGAATGTAGTGCAAAATGGGAGACGGTACTAGGTGCCATGAGCACTACAGTTTTCATATTACTGTTACCGTCCACATAAACTCAACCCAAACCCAACAGCACAAACTCCGCAGGGTTATTAGAACAAAAACCTTTGAAGTTAACAGGTTTCTTCTCATCGAGCGCTTGAATAATTCTTCGCAGAGTTTCATACCAAAAACACCACAGGAGGGTATAGTGCAAGAGCCTCCTTATGCCACCAGTATATCAGTAAGGTTGTTCAGACAGCGTGAAAAGGATAACTAGTACAAAACATTCCTTAAATATCATCTTGCTAGCTTTAATAAGAACATTTAGAGAAAAAAAATAATCCTATTTCAGAAATTAAAACTGCAAGATAGTGGTAAAAATGTACTTGGATTTAAAGGGACCCTGCAGCACTTTTTCAAGCAGCCGTTTAATGATTTCACTGAAGGAGCTTATTTCCTCAGGAATTCACCACCGCAAGAATATTTAGAATACATCCAAATCGAGCGGACTTACAAAGATTTGTATCACGCTGCAATTGCATTCTCTCTTCCCTCATCCCGGTGAAAGCGCTGGAAACTAAGCAGGGAGGAATGGCACCAGGCAAGAAAAACGTCACGTGCGCCGCGTGACCTTGAACATTTTTTCTTTTTTTTTTCTTCGAATACGCAACTTTTCAGTGCGATTGTGTGGTACGCGTGGACAAGTCACAACCTTCCGTTGCGATGCTCATAATAAACGAGCGCACCATGCTCAAGTCAGCCAATGGCTGACGCCATGGCTTTAAAAAATGCAATGATTTTGGGTATCCTACATCATTTCAAGAGAGAAGAGAAGGTGATTTTTAGGCGAGTTTGAGGATTTATTGCAAATTACAGGCCACAAGCCGCGCTATATTATTTGGCTCGCATGTTCTCGGGAGCCTCGACTACTGATCAACAGCGTTTTCTGAACATGCTCAAAAAGTGTTGCAGGGCCCCTTTAATGCTTTAATAAGATGAGAAACAAAGAAAGCAGAAAACAAAGGAGTTGCACTCCCAGTCAACAGCTTCACTGTAACCATGCAAGTCTGGCTGATGAACGAGGCAAACTGCAAACTGCGGAAGCTTACTGAGAATTCAATGTGAACCACATGACCTACAGGGAGATCACATGGTCATGTACTTTGCTAAGCACCATGCTTGGATGCATCGTTTTGCATCACCACCAAGGTGAGAGCCATGGTGGTTCGTATATGCTATAAAAACTTCTCACTGAACTTGAAAAGATTTCACAACACAATATATTTATAAGACATTATTGTGGGGCAGAGGAAGAACCTGTACTCAAGAGCTCTGGCATCCTTTTCTGAGAGTAAAATTGCTGCAGTACCATTTTACAAACAGTCAGTCAAATGATATAGAAAATGATAAAAAGCTATACATTGAAGGAGACAGTAAACTCCCCTTCCATAAATTTTTTTTCTCAAAATCTCTTTTTAATATTTCAGCTGCTGCGACAGTAGAATCCTTTGAACTCACTAGTTCATACTATGGCTTGTTTTGAAAACAATATAGTTCACCTAGTAATGTAGAAAGTTAACTAGGCCAGAGCAGATGCTGCAATGTTAAAATCAATGATATTGCAAGAGTTGGAACTACAAGATAGTGATGAAGCAGACTAAGTTTTGACTTTTCTGTTTTTTTTAACTTCATCTCACAGCAAACTACCTTTATTTGGATTGCCTGATACAATAATTTTGTTCCTGCCAAAACAGCTTTAATTGTCTCATTAACCTTCATATAACACAAGGCATGGAGGATATGCTAATCATGTTCATGGCATGTGCCTTTGTATACTGTAAAAAGAAAAACAACCGGTCAGTGTGACAGAACGGGGATTGAGGGGGATAGAAAAAAGAAGCGATTCACAGTGATGTACTTCCTTCTTCAACTTGCCCTTAGACTGCTTAAATTCTGAAAAAATTATCCCAGAGTATTTTTCAGAGCAGAAAAATGGGCTACTGCATCAAGTGCATTATAAGAATTTCCTGCAAAAGAACAATACTCAAGGAAGCAAGAGGAGAGAAATGCACTGGACTAACAACACTATAAGTTAAAAAGTCTAGCACAACAAGGCATCCCGAGAAGCAGCCTGTTGCACAACCTCTTGCAGCGTGTTCAAAAAAGGTGGCTACAAAGTGCGGTGTCCTGAGTGTCCTGTCCACATTCGGCATGCTATTAGGCATGTTTGCTGCCGTGAACAGCCCGAAAGGAAAACCACTTGGTCCAAGGAGCCCACATCAGATTTTGTTGCTCGTAATTTAGAGTCCCCTTTCACGTGGCAAGACTCGCGTCGTTTATAGTGGAGATGTAATGGCTGCTTGTGATGTTAGAAGCGACCGGCATCTTAAACGATGGGCCGAGTGAGCACAAATTTCAACACGATGGCTGAGTGAGCCTCGATATCAAGCCAGAGAACTAAGCAGGTCGTTGTCATAGGCGCCAGTGCCAGCTCATTCACAATGCTAAGCACAATCTCAGGTGTTTTAAAAAAGGACCATGCTTTTCCAAAGCAAACTTTATTACTGCTCTTAATAGTACTTTAAGCCTTTAGCTGATAGTCCTTTGCCTTTTTACCCACTTGCTTCTTTCCTTAATAGGTAGGCTTTCTCTAAAACTATTTGGAATCCAGTTTGTGTTTTCTCAGCAGTTATGCTTATAAAAATATTCAACATTTTGTTGCAAGTAGAAATTATGTACCTTAACTAGAACAAAAACAGCCGTGTCTAACTTTTTGCAGGGCTTGTGCTCTAGCAAGTTGTAATATTTCTTAATAAAAGCGCATTGCTTTCTCTATTCTGACAATTTATATAAGATATAATTTTTTTAGCAATGGATCTGCAACTAAGGAATTCATATGCAAGAAATCTTAGGGCCATAATAATAAAGTAAAACTTTGGTGAATGTAAAAAAAAAAAACCAAAGCATTGTACTGACTAAAGTGATTTTTAAAACACACCCACAAAATACAATATTTTGGCTCCAACATGGAAGATGTTCACAATTAAAATGAGAACATGTGTCGGAGTCGTTTGCCTTATGTGCGCTTGAATATATCACGCAGGCAGCATACATACATTGACGGTAGATTGCCATCGTTTCTGTTGAGAGTGCGCGGAGCTGTCGGTGTAACGAGCGACTTTAACTATTTGAGAAGCCAACTATGAATAACTGCCTGTAAATATGTCAAATTCGCACAGTACGATTTCAAGGCCCTCTATATTATATTGCACCAATATATTTATAAAAGACCAATTTACGCATCTTTAAAGCAGGTAATTGAAATTAGGTTTATATTAAATGTCTACTTATTTTGAAAACATTCACGTTAGGTTCTTGCATATATAGAATCAAATCACAGGCTAGAAATATAGTCTATATTGGCTTCCGATTTTGTCAATATAGAGAAAAGAAAAAGAAAATATTTCGACATGGCTCCAGTGAAGCGCCACGTCGAATGACTCGTCAATTATGGTAGTGTCTTCAAAAAAGTGATTATATGCAACACTATGGTAAAAACTTAAGTTGAATGAAGACAAGTTTATTAGGCAAGAGGTTCATTTCATCTAAACCTCATTGTATCTTGCCCTTTTTTTAGCCCCTAGTTGACACAACTAGCAAAAACAGGTGATGTACACAATTGTCAACAAAGCGTCTGAAAGGGTCAAGATAAAGACATTGCGACAGTTCTTTTTTTTTTTTAGCACAAATTTGTACTCTCTCCAATCAATTGTGTGAAAAAATACTGTCACGACGTCCATGTTGAGCCGCTTGCGATGTAGACGACACTGCACACCCTCAAAAAGGACGATGGCAAATTACTGTTAGTGTAAGCGTCCCACCAGTGTGATATATTTAGTGTACATAAGGTAAACTGCTTGAACAGGTGTTTTCATTTTACTTGTGAACAAGGCTGTGCGTTTTAAAATACATTTTGGTTGGTGCAATGCCTCCCATTTTTTATCTTTACTATAAATTATTCCATCCAGACCGCTTTCCATCAAACTTTTAAGTAAGACTTTGAAGACACTATGTCTCAAGGGCATCTGCAATTATTCATCTTGAAATTCACATGATGAAAAATAAAAAACAATCACCACCAAAGTGAATAAGAAACATTATTGTTTATTCATAGTGAGTACTTTTAGTTGATTATGTCTTCCCTTGAAGGCATTCAGGATGCTTATTTCCCCAATGATAACAAAGAGAACTTTTTGAAATGCGCAAGACTGCATTTATTTTTTCATCTCCATCGCCATCACTCACTACATAACACAGTGAGCATATCTCAAATATCCAGGTTGCTGTTATAAGCACAGAAAACAAGAATTTCATATGCAGACTTCGCAACTGCCCACCACAGCTATATTTTCCTCGAGTTTGATAAATGCTGCAGCAGTTCAGAAGAGGTAAGTCATAGCACCTGAGAAATTAATATCATTCCCCTCAATTCTGGAAGGCATTTGAGGTACCCAGAAACATAACACACAGCACTTTATGCACTTGGGCTAACACTTTTTGAATATTAGAATCAAGTGTGACTGTATAATCAATTTTACAGTACTTCACAAACTTCAATAAAAGGGTGAACAGAAATGATTACGTTTGTAGCACATTTACAAACGGCAAAGAAATTATCGCTTCTAAGTTTAAATGTAGCACTGTAAATACCTCACTACTGCTGTAGTAAATGCTACCAACTTGTACATTTCGATATGCCCGAAATCCTTGCAGTTTTAGTCGCACTGACTGCTTTTCAACTAGAACTCACCAAATGGGACAGAGTGGTATTGTTGTCTTTGGTTACGTAATCTAGACATTCTCATTGCGGTGCAGTGTTTCATCAATACATTTTCATCCCTAGTGATTTTCAATCATATGATTGCTCAAAGGTCAACTGCACAGCAAAAGCACAACAAAGGTTACAATGTTTTAAAATAGAAACCAATATTTTGTATGGTAGAAATCATATGCACCCGTTGCTTTCAATGTGGTGACCAGCCACAACATCTCCAGTGGGGTATTTCTGCAGTAAGGGGATATGGCCCCACTAAAGATTCTTTCGAAAAGAAGAATTGTCTGTCAGTGAATGAAAAATTTATTGGATTACATCTACACAGTCTGGCTCATACAAGGTACAGTTCTACAGCTTTTATACCCTTGTAGCTGAAGTTCCCTCGCAAGTTTCCTTGTAGTACTTGACAATTATGTGACCATTCATTCCACAGTAAGCTTAACTTCAGCAGCCGGTGCTGCTGAACACAGCTTGCCCAAACAGCCTACTTTTACTTTGCAGCCATATTTCATGCAACAGGTGTCACACTGACAATTTGAGCAGAACTTATTTCTAGCATTTATAAATTAAAACAGAATTTATTTTTAGCATTTAAAAACTAAATATGGTACTTATAGTAGCTATGCCTATTTATATTACCTCAAAAAATCAGTTCAACAAATATCTGCAGAGTAGGGGATGCTTAGTGAAAGATTTGAACTGTCATCATCCACACATCAAGGCCCTTGATAGTAACTCATTTCTAGCTGAAAAGACCCTCATGCTGAGGAAAAATAATTCACACTTCTTATCCCCTTGATGGCCAAATTACTTTTCATGAGTATAGACGCAGTGCTTATTCATAAATAATGCAAAAAAAATTACAGACACGCTTATGTTAAAATTCAGCAGATCCCTCTGTACCGTGGAAATCAATGATATCCAAAGCATGCATGAAGAAGTTTGCTATGTGACACTTTTAATATCATTAATGAGAACTAAGACCTGATTAATACTGCATCTAACAAAGAAAATGAGCCCTTAAATTTACACTCTTAAAATGAGCCTACTGTTACCAAGCGGCCACTCAAAATTTTGAAAAATGGAGGCATCATTTGAATATAACAGCAGTACAAACTGCCCCTGTGTGCCCGTGGGCACTCAATGAGCGAACATCAAGTGGTAACCTATTGAAAGATTAATAACCAGAAAAATGCCAGTTTTTACGAGAGCAATGAATGAAAACTGCCCAAGAAACGAAAATCAAAATTGCTGCCACACACCCACACAGATGTGTGTGTGATAATTCATGCATTAGTCTGAACAAATGTTGAGATGAAAATCAAATGTCAATAGCAGAAGAAAATGGAGGCGGAAATGTTGTAGGCCCGTGTGCTCAGATTTGGGTGCACGTTAAAGAACCCCAGGTGGTCTAAATTTCCGGAGCCCTCCACTACGGCGTCTCTCATAATCATATAGTGGTTTTGGGACGTTAAACCCCACATATCAATCAATCAATCAATAGCAGAAGAAAAAATCCACTGCCCCCTCCAACTTGTGACAACATTTACTGGGCAAGCAAAAATAGTTGAAAATTGCAAGGTTTTTCGAACATACAGACGGTATTATAGATGTACAGCATTCAACAGTTAGAACTTGTTTGCAGCACTGTACACTTATGTCAATGACTCTCAAAGAGTTACAAACAAATTTCCTATTTGTGCAATAAATACTGTCCACTCTTGGACTTTCGAGAGTTGAACTTGTGAGTGGTTTGCCCTGGGCATCCTCCAATGGGTTACACTGAAGTGGGATGTTCTCCATGTTAAATATTTTGTTGAGGTGAAAAAAGGTTAACTTTGTTGATGTAATCACCTAATGCTTTTCATATTTAATAACACTGGTAGCACCAGAAAAATTACAAGAAGGACACCAACCATGAAGGAATAAGAAAAAAAAAGGCATATCAGCTCTCCTGACAGAAGCCATGTAGTGAACAAGACTCCCATCAGAAAAGCCGAAACAGCTCTTCTTTTCTATTTTTTTTTCATGGTCAGTGTCCTCCTAATTTTTATATTACTTCCAGATCAGGCGGGCTTCTGTCAAAACCTTTACTTCACTCAATACTGTGTTTAATGTTTGTGTAGTTTCACTCACAGGTAGTACATAATGCAAGAACTGTCTTGCTTTTTTTTTTTTTACTGCATCCATTCTGATCAAAACTCAGCAGATTTCATGTACCATTATCCCATGAGCAGTTTGAAAGCTCACCCTTTCAATGGTGTTCACACTATCCAATGAGCTGTTGTACAAATAAGCAGTCACAGAGTCTCAGAGAGGTCACAGCAGATGACTTTCAGGGAGCCTTTGCAACGTAGGAATTACACTGTACTTTATGTATCAATGCTAACGGAAACTATTTTGGGGAATTTAAATAATAGCTACTGAGTAGATTAAAGACTTCTTCTTAAGTGACCAAGTTTCATTATTTTATGGATAGACCTTGCATGTAGTGTCTGCAATCACGCTTAAATGAAGTATTAAACAACGCCATCAGTGAAAGTATAATGCAGGTGTGAGTGAATATTAGAAATTTCATATCTTTTTTTATTTGATATAATTTGCACTGTAATTTATCTATTCGTACTATTTGAGCAACCTGAGGATAAATACAGTCAACGTCCAATTGACAATGACTTCAGATTTTTAATATGCTTCCCCCCATCACACATTCGCATTGCAGCAAAGCTGCCTTTCAGGCTCTGCTTCGGCCGCAAATGTATTAAAAAAAAAGCACTAGCTTCAACATATAGATTATAGATGTGGCAGGAAGGGGGCTCAGTAAATGCTGTTTTGGACCCAAATTAGGGCAGGAAGTGCAAATAATCAGTCGCTGAAGATTTTTAGCATCCAAAACTTCAGATGTTATTAGGTATGTATTGACGTCTAAGAGGCAGATTTAGAACTTCGGACTCTAAGAAAGCACAACCTTGTCCACCACGTCAGTTGGGCTTTTCCAGAAGTTGAAAGAGAAGGACAGGCTAAGATAATAACATCTCTGCCTTTCACATGTATAGTGTTGTCGGCAACACTTTGGTTGCACCAAATTATGCACATAAATTAAATCAATTTTGCCTTGCATTGCTTTATTCTTGATAATACAAATATAAAACACTGCCCTGCTAGCACTTCATCAACCGAGCCAGAAGAAACACTTTCATGTTGCTATCTCTGAAAATATTCTAAGAATCTTCTTCAGTTTTTTTTCTTCTTCTGCCATTTCCCTTTGAAGTTTATAAAATCATCTGAGAAACATTGAAAAAAAAAAAATATTTTATGATATTCACACTCACACTTGAACATTCAAATTTGCTTAACATCCAAAATTTTGCTATTCCCACAGCGCTAGTTCAGTATGATCCCAAATTCTTGAAAACAAGGTTACTAGAAGACCTTCTGGTGTAAACTACGTAATACAGTGCACTGGTGTGTCCACCAACCACAGTGGGACTGCAATGTTCCAACTACGCACACAAGCCACAAGAATCTGTTGTTTCATGGATCTGATAATGTGCAAGACTTTAATAACCTAGAGTACAGTTCGGCCCATTTATCCCTCCCTTATACTGCCGCCTTTCAAGAAATGGTTCATGGCAGATGCCATACTTTTTGGATGAGCCACATTGCAATGTATTTCACACTGCCTCTTGCTCAACATGGCACTCAAGAAAAATGCCTCTAGCAGCAAAAGTCTGGAAGCAATAATCTGGCATCTCATAAACAAATGCAGTATGTTTGAGCAAAAGCATCAATGCCTATAAAAAAATGAGAAAACCAAATAAAGATAAACGACAAATACCAAGCGATCCCTTTACACTGCATTCATAATGCTTCATGATGAACCAACAGAGGTAATGTGGCATGGTGGTTTTTAAAAGTGCTCAGCAGTACCACCCACATGATGACATCAAATGAGTGGCCCCAATGAAAATAACTTAAGCAAGATGCAAAACATGTCTACACAATTGCAGCATGTTATACATTGAGAACAAAATATGGGTAGCACCAGCTTTGTACTGTAGAATGCATACTGTTGTACCGGATTATGCTTAGTTACAGAACAACATTTAGGATAAGCTTAGCTAAAAAAGAAAAAAGGGCTTACCAGAGTGTCCCTTGAGTGTAGTAACAGGCTTATAGCCAGTTTGTTCCACCTTCAGCATAGTTATCTGCCCAGAGTAGTCTCCAACAAATGCATGCTTGGACTGTGCATCAAACCTGGCAGGCATCAATTAAGGTAATACAGCCAGCTGTGCCAAAGCAGTGACAATCCCAGTTCAGGGCTTGAGTGGCGAGGCCTGCCCTCTCAATCAATGAAGCCGTGCATATCAGGAGAGTTATATCAACCAAGACATTCAGTAGAAATTAATAATAATATCTAAGGTTCAATGTCCCGAAACCATGATGTGATTATGAGAGAAGCCATAATGGAGAGCTCCAGAAATTTTGATCACTTCGGTTTCTTTAAAGTGCACCTAAATCTAAGCACACAGGCCTCAACAATTTTCACCTCCATCGAAAATGCAGCTGCTGCAGCCGGAATTCGGTCACGCAACCTTTGAGTTAACAGTTGAGAGCCATAACCACTAGACCACCACGGTGAGCCCACATTCTGTAGGAGCATTGGCTAAGAGGTGCATGCATAGACCAATTCTGTAGCAGTGGTAGATGGATGCATGCACCAGTTAACAGCTCCCTCCTGTGCTTAATTCAAGACAGGCCTACCATTCCTACATAAAATGGTGCTGCTTATAAAGCTGAAGCTTTCTTGCAGACTTCTTACAACTTGCTGGCCAAGACAATATGGGACACATTACACTGTCATATGATAACGTCATGATGGTGGAAAAAGAAAAGATAAGATTATGCAGTGAATCTAATAAAGGAAACTCTTGTTAACTAATATTAACTGCTTTATACTCTAGCTGATATGCTCCAGTTTTAATTTAACCAGTAGTTTTACATCCTGACAAGCACTGCACATACATAGAAAGTTAGGCTGGTTCCAAATCGTCAGAACAGTACCTGCTCAATGGAGCAATGTGCCTTAAAACTTCCCATACCATTGAAAAAAGGCACTGTCTGAAAGATGGTGTTCTTTTTTGAAGGCTATAAAACAAATTTTTATCTTAAGAGTTCTTTTAAAGCACATAAAAACTCTTGTTTGGCACTTTCTTTTACAATAACAACCCAGCGTGGTTTAGTATTGGTGGCTCACGTGCATGCCGTGCTTCATCCACATTATGTCATGTACATATTGCCATGTATTTAAGGCAGGACATTTAAGCCAACTGTGTGAAACAAGCAAATGTCAAGAGCTGTGTTTTCTACAATGCCACACAATGATTGATTGAAACTACCAATAAGCAGAGTGACGGCATAGAGTCGTACCAAGTAAGCCATCATAATTGATGGGGTTTTATGCCCCAAACCACAATATATGATTATGACAGACGCTTTAGTGGGGGACTCCAGAAATTTCGAACCTCTGGGGTTCTTTTATTAGCACCTAAATCCAAGTACATGGGTGTGGACTGCCATTTTGCCCCCATCGAAATTTGGTTGTCAAGAGTGGGGATTGATCCTGTGCCCTCGATCTTAGCAGCGCAACATCATGCATATGAAAATATCACAGCCGGTGTATCAAGAAAAAAGGAGTGGAGTACTGCGGCCCGTATTTTGTAACAATGCTATAGTCACTTTCATTAGTATTTTTTCATTCATCGACACTGCTTAAGATTGTGACCTTGCTATACCTCCACACTAAGCAAGATAACCAATGAATTTACGATCAGAGGAAAAGAATCCTCCCTGGATATGGCCTCTGGCCGCAAGTACTCTTTCCCTAACTAAATAATGGGTAAGAAGGCCAAACGAGCAGTGCACTTTAGACCCTTGAAGGGTTCACATGATAGGCCTCAGTAAGTGAGCATTTTGCAGCATCAAGTGCTGTAGGTGAAGATACAGTCGACAACATTGTGCTTGGCAACAGGGCAAGATATCCTATCAGTGGTATGGACGTGAGAGGAGCACGAGAAGGATACTGGAGAGCCATGCACCAGGCCCCACTCTGGAAGGCACCCAGCCGCCGGCCTGTCTCTGAGCAGTGCCACAGGAAGTGCTTGTCCCTGGCCACACTCAGCACCCACTCAGCGATGAGTGAGAACACTATGCCCATCACTCGGCCCTGGTGTGCTGCACAGCCACCACAGAAGCCCTACCTTAAGATGAAACACATTTAAAACCACATGCAAAGCAGAGAAGAGGGAACAGGATTAATAGCCTTGCTGCTGCTATATCTACCCAGGCAGCCCCTTCTACAAATATCAAGAAGTTCCTTTTTGCCCTGAACCAAATGAATGACCAATCATTTAGGTAGTATTCATCCTCACATTTAGGACACTCAGTTTTATTGTATTTTGTTATGTTCACTTTTGATGCTGAAAACCATGTTTTAAATCATTGCCTGTGACATTATGTATTATGACATTATGCCTGTGACATTATGTAGCATTCATAACTCTAAGCTTCCGGTTATGATAGTCACTCAATTTCCATGATGTAATACAGTAGATTCAATATTTCAAACTTTGATAATTTATACTTTCAATTGATTCAAACAAAATTAATTTTTTGGTTGGTCCTCTATTCTTTGAATGTATTTAAAAGCCTCTTAATTCAAACTCCATCATTCGGTTAATGCTGTTTCATACCAGAAAATATCTGCTACTTTCCGACTATTGTTTAAAAACTTGAGTGCTTATATAACCTTAACAGACTAAAAATGAAGCGCCTTGGGTCTTCAAGGGAAAAGGCTTTGCTAATAAACAAATGCTTGAAACGAAGCACACGCATGGTAAACCCGTGATGCCTCTCAACTCATATAGAGAACTTTGCACTGAAGGCACATATAGCAAAGAGGCAGTTGGCAATTCACGATTTGTTTAAAAGGTCTGATCAGCAGTAAATGGCCAATAAACTCTAGACCTCACACCTCTGCTTTCTGTTCACTGCATGCAGTTAGGGGTTAAAAATGCTTTAGGAATTTTTTAACCTGATAAAATCAATGCCTAATCATAATATATCCTGTCACCTCACCCCAAGTCATATCTGAAACTTCTGATAATTCAAACAAAACTCAGAGGTCTCTTCGAGTTTGAACTAATGAGTTGACTGTATTTAACACAAGCATATTGTGCGTGTTTCCACCACTCACGCACAATTCATTGACCACTAATGGTCAATAAGTGGGGAAAAATACTCAGTTGAACTGATAATAAATCCAAGAAAACATGAAAATAACATGTATAAAACCACTCATTACATCTGGTTAAACTCCACTTTTAATATTTCCGAAAGGGACAGTGTGGCGCACACTTAAAAACTGTGCAAAAGAAAATAGTACTAAAAGTAAGCCTTTAAATAGGGACTAACTCCATACAACTGCATGGCAGCAGATCATTTCATTATGGTGACACAATGTAAAATATCTTTAAAAGAAATAGACTCCATCCATGCTTAGTACACACATGCAACACTAATAAAATCTTATGCATCAACACACTTCATATAATAGTGCTGTTCATGGCGCATTTGCTAACTTGGACTGGAATCTACAAGCAATCCAAAAGCAGAAGAAAAAGATAATTATTTGCATGTGGGAACCATTCTATGAGCAAAGGCTTTAAACGAAATGACAAAACTGACTGAAGCCAAGTGTTACATGTGTACACATTATTCATTTCTATCTAGTAATAAGCAAGAAGCATGCTTTGAAGATCATGATGCGTGCTTTCAAAACCAACTGCAACAAAATTCAACTTTGGACAATTCGTTATAAAAATATTTACCATATACTCCTGAACCCACCATCAAAGCTGAAGGTACAGTACCTTGATTTTTTTACCAAAGTCATTTGAATATCACCGCAGTGAATGACACATGAACTTTATGGTTATGCACATATGCACATTTGATGTAGATATCAGTACACTATCTCCAAGATCGCATCATGGGCACTGCCAGATCTCAAAGGTCATGCCGAAAAGCCGTCATAGTTCCGAACATTTTGGGTCTGTTTAGTTCCTAGCAATTTTTTTTAGGTTGTAGTATGAAAAAATCTACACAATCTACCCTTTTTGCAACAAGTCTGCCTGCATTTTCCAAAACTAGGAGTTTCCTACGTTGTAGGAAATTTCATTGCAGTGGCTTTTAAATTTGAGAGGCTACTCTACTCTCTTGAAAGTCATGCA
Organism: Rhipicephalus annulatus; assembly: GCA_013436015.1. Lineage (NCBI taxonomy): Eukaryota > Metazoa > Arthropoda > Arachnida > Ixodida > Ixodidae > Rhipicephalus > Rhipicephalus annulatus. The sequence goes on along the minus strand of WOVY01012730.1, from coordinate 154,157 downwards.
GAATTGCTTTATTACGTTTATGTGCCCCTGTTAAACTCGTGCAAAGTGAACTCAGTGCATTATGTTTCACTCTTTTGATACAATATTTACAATCATGCAAATAAGCTTTAACTCACCTAAATAATTTCTCTGATGAGTCATCTTGTTGAAATCGTCAGAAATTTGAAACTCCTGCAACAAGAAAAGGTAGATAAGACTCACAAGAGGCTATGGGCTGCCAGAGATAGAGAGCAAACAGCTTTTCGCATGCCAACGCACCGATATAGAGCCATTGTCCATCCCAATAAATAACCTTCGAGTTTCAGAGTTGTAGTCCATCGCTGATGCAGCAGCTAGAGAATAAAGAAAAAAATTGTAACCGCAAACTTTTAGTGAAATAAATATAAAGAATACTGGAGACAACCTCAGAAACGTGGAAGTAAAAATTATAAGGCCTGATCATAAACTAGATAACAAAAGGTGGTATAAATTCCAAGAAATACGGCATGTATCACTTACACGGCATGGTGTGGCATATGCTTGGCCAATACTGCCCGGTGTCTCTGCGCAGCCATACTCTGACGGTCCTGTAAGAAATTGCCATAAAGCTTCTGACACAGCCGGAATATTGCCACATATATAGAATACCTTTTTGTTTTCACCGTTGAAAACAAGCTAGTAAGCCAGGTCACTCGTTTTTGTACCTGGGCCACCAAACTAGGAGGCACTTCAGGTAACAGATTTCCTTGTTTAAATTGGTTGGTTAGTTTAACTCTAATATTGAACCTTTTATTAAAAGCTTTTTTTTTATTGATATGATATATAAGGAGATGTTGGCGCACCATTATGGCGCCGGAAAAATTTAGAGCATGTATATATGTATGTATGCTTATATATATATAATATATATATATTGTAAGAATACTGTTAGACGCCACACGCCGGGGTGAGGCAACCGTTTGATGGACCGAACAACAGCGAGACAGCAGCCAGCAGTTTCAGGAGCAGCTGCAGCAGCACGAGCCTCCACCACAACAAACGTCTTCTTTGTCGTCTCTAGCAAGCCCGTATTTGTCACTACATTGATTTCCTGGCGCAAAAAGAGCCACCCTGGTGACCTATGGCACAGACAGAACTGGTGGGTCGTAGTGAAGGTTTCGACGGCTGACGTGCACAGTTTCGCGCCCGCGGCGCCGTTGATCTGTAGGTGGCTGAATAGGTTCAACTACGTAGTTGACTGGCGATGTCTGGCGCAAGATCCTGTACGGACCGTCATACTTGGGTATGAACTTTGAGCAAAGGCCTGGGGCAGACGATGGCACGCAGAGCCACACGATTATTCCAGGCGCGTATGACGATGGGGATGAGCGTCGGTCATGGGAGTGCTTCTGGCTAGCCTGATCGTGCGTAGTAAGCGCACGTGCGAGCTGCTGACATTCTTCGGCATATGTGGCAGCTTCGGCCAAAGTCGTCGATTCTGAAGGATCTGGGCGGTACAAAAGGATAGTGTCCAAGAACGATGAAGGTTCCCGACCATAAAGAAGAAAGAACGGGGAGAATCCAGTTGTAGATTGAATTGCGCTGTTGTAAGCGTAAGTAACGAATGGCAATATGCAATCCCAGTTCGTATGGTCATCAGAAACATACATGAAAAGCATGTCACCCAGCGTGCAATTAAATCGCTCGGTCATCCCGTTGGTTCGGGGGTGATATGCGATGGTTGTTCGATGCACGATGTTGCATTCGCGTAGGAGGGCTTCTACAGCTTCCAACAAGAAGGAATGCCCACGGTCACCGAGAAGCTCACTGGGTTCACCATGCCAAAAAACGAAGTTGTGCAGAATCAACAAGCCGACTTCACGCGTAGTGGCCTCGGGAAGCGCGGAAGCTTCGGCGTAACGCGTAAGGTGGTCCACGGCTACGATGACCCAGCGGTTTCCTTTCCATTTGGTGTGTATGGTAGGGGATCGTACAAGTCGATTCCGATGCGGTCGAGAAGGACACGGCAGTGGCTGGAGTGGCCCTGTGGTTGTGGGAGGGGAGGTCTTCTGGAGTTGGCACAAGGTACATGAGCGGACGTACTGCCTAACAAAGCGGTACATTCCGCGCCAGTAATATCGAATTCGTAGGCGAGCATACGTCTTCACTACACCTGCGTGGGCGCATTGCGGATCCGCGTGGAAGGAGGCACAGACGTCAGAACACAAGTGGCGAGGTATCACCAGCAACCATTTGCGGCCATCTGATAGGTAGTTTCGCCGGTACAGAAGACCTTCATGGACGGTAAAATGGCTAGCAGTTCGCTGAAGTAAACGGTTGTCGGTACGTGGAGACGTCTGAGACAGGTACTCTAAGAGAGACGCTATCCATGGATCCTGGTGTTGCTCAGCGGACATGACATGTTCAAACGAAGAACATTCGTAGCGGGAAACAGACACTAACATAATCGTGAGGAAGTGGTGAGCGAGAAAGAGCGTCGGCGTCCGAATGCTTCCAGCCTGACCGATAAATTACACGAATGTCATAATCTTGGAGACGTAGTGCCCAGCGAGCTAGGTGACCAGATGGGTCTTTTAACGACGACAACCAACACAATGTGCGGTGATCAGTCACGACGTCAAATAGGCGGCCATATACATAAGGTCGGGATTTCGTGATTGCCCAAACAATGGCAAGGCATTCTTTCTCGGTGACTGAATAGCTCTTTTCCGCTTTAGCAAGGGTGCGACTAGCGTAGCATACAACATACTCTTCGAAGCCAGATTTACGCTGAGTAAGAATAGCGCCAAGGCCTACTCCACTAGCGTCCGTATGGATTTCGGTTGGAGCGTCTGGATCAAAGTGGCGTAGAATAGGTGGTGATATCAGAAGATGCCGTAACGAGGCGAATGCTTTATCGCATGCTGGGGACCACGCCGAGATGTCTTGGCTGTCGGCAAGTAGCTGCGTCAAGGGTGCGATTATGGTGGCGAAATTGCGCACGAAATGGTGAAAGTATGAGCAGGGGCCGATGAAGCTGCGGAGTTCTTTTAGTGTAGCCGGCCTGGGAAAGTCAGCAACAGCGCTAAGCATGGCTGGATCAGGACAGACACCCTGCTTGCTAACAACATGCCCCAAGATGATAAGCTGGCGGGCAGCGAAGTGGCATTTCTTCAAATTCAGCTGCAGTCCAGCGTCCGAAAGACAAGTCAGGACGCTTGCGAGGCAGCTAAGGTGGGAGTCAAAGTCCTTCGAGAAAACGACGTCATCCAAATAGCACAGGCATGTGTTCCATTTAAAGCCTCTAAAGATGTTGTCCATGAGATGTTCAAAGGTGGCAGGCGCATTACAGAGGCCGAATGGCATCACGTTAAATTCGTACAATCCGTCAGGCGTTAGAAACGCAGTCTTGGGACGGTCAGCTTCATTCATAGAAACCTGCCAGTAGCCCGATTGAAGGTCTAAAGAAGAAAAGAACTCTGTTTCTTGCCGGCAATCGAGGGCGTCATCAATTCTTGGCAGTGGATAAACAGTTTGAGGCAACCAGCACTCTCCACCAAATGTAAGAATAGTGTTAGACGCCATGCCGGGGTGAGGCAACCGTTTAATGGGCCGAACAGCAGCGGTTTCAGCAGCAGCTGCAGCAGCACGAGCCTCTGCCACAACAAACGTGTTCTTCGTCTCTAGCAAGCGCGCATTTGTCACTACAATATATATATATCATAAATTCAGGCATTAAAAACAATCGAGCATAATTTACACTGAATTTCTAACCATCAGAAGCTGAAGTTGTTCGACAGCCTCGTTTACAACTATGCCCCCATCACAGCGCAAAGCCCACCCACAAGGTCCTATTGTTCATGGTCACAGATAAGAGGTGTCACATGACAAATCGTGAGACATCCTGGTCAGAAGGCTACGAGTGGTTATCCAAGTTGGCCGGACAGAGAGCGTCATGAAACAGGGTGTATTATCACTTGCATAACTATGTCACTTAAAGAGACCAACAACTACCAGAAGGTGTGATTAGATCCTAGTAGAAATGAAAATACTATGAATATAATAAAGTCACAAAGTCAAGCATTCTTTTTATCATTGAGAGTACGCTTTATACATTTAAATTATACTTAATTGTAACAAAAATCGCCTTGTGGCACAGCCTAGTGGAAGAGAATTGAAGTCGGATTATGAAATATGGAGTCGATCACTTTCCTGTACGTAGTCTAATGCTGTCATGAGTGCCAGCCCTGAAAATTAGAGTTTGTATATTATTATCCAGCCCTACTCGATTCTGCACTGCTTACGACATAAAAGAAGTTGCACAGTGAGAAATGGCGCTACTGTGAAGCCACGGCGCATGCGCGCAATGCACGCATGCGCAATAAATCACCACATTTGAACACATACTTTCGCGCTCACCGTTTGCAGCATACGAGTATATGATTATACGTTCGCAGCAAAAAAAAGTCCGATTACAAATGTTTTGCAGCATTTTTCACTGCGCCATTCCGTGATTAGACTCACTGGCCAGTATGCGTTTTGTTGGGCTAAATAAAATGGCCTCATAAAAATTGGTTGTTGGCCAAGTATAATACAAAAATGCATGTGTGCTTATAGGGATACTGAACAAAAATTGGAAACACTGACAAAACTTCGTAATTTTACCGAGAAGATGCGACTTTTCTGAAAAACAGAGTTAAGTTCCCATATTTTTGATTGGCTGTATTTTTTATGGATTGTCAGCACGCCACGGCTAAAGGCGAGCGGGAGCCTTGACGTCAGATTCGCCGAGGCACAGGCAGAGTGCACGGGTTCCCGTCCTCCTTTTCCTTTTCTCCACCTCTCCTTTGATTCCACTTTTCCCCTTCTGCAAAAACGCTGATGCTTTGCCCAAGTTGGGAGCATTGTTCGCAAGCGGTGCTGGTCATACCGGTTCTAGGAGCCATAGGGGGAGATGAGCAAGTCCAGAGATGCAAGTAACTGCTGGCATTGTTGGCTTGCCCGTTTTGGGTGTGTCACCTCCTGTAGTTCACGGAGTGGCTGTTTCCGAAAAAGGCACTGAACTGATTATTTCCTTGAGTTTCTGCCTGGAATGATGGTTGTCTTTATCGATTTCGGGACCTAATCTTTCAATTTGGTTGAAAATCTAGGTGGCAAAAATTTTGTTCAGCATCCCTTTACTATGTGCAATTCAGTAAAGGTAGAGAGAATTTGTAGGTAAATAAATCAAACGATGGGATTTACTTAAACACTTCAAAGTACAAACCACGTTTAGAGTTAGTATTTTTGAGCCTATAACTTCCAATTAAAATAGCAAGTCCCATCTAAGCAAGTTAAACAAAGAATTACAACTTGTGGATAGTCTAGGGTCAGAGGTTATTTCTCTGCCATAGCAGCTTTTTTTTTTTTTTACATAACTCTGTGTGGCGTTATTACCTTTGTATTACTTTTCGAATCTTTATGTCTGCAAACAATGTGCACATGCACAAACTTTTTTCTAATCAGACTAACATGTGGAAATGCTCAGAAAAAAAAACAATAGGAATATTTAGCACATTTACTTCTTCTATAAAGCTGAGAAAAATATTATGAGGTAAAAGAATGCCCAATACAACTAAGAAAATACTAAACATGGCCTTTATGACACAAGAGATAAGTGCAGTATTGAGATACAATCCATTTATAATTTTGCTTAGTTAGTTCTAGCACAGCCAAGAAAATGCGCTTGAGAAAGTGCATCTCATCATATGTCAAAAAAAGCTGCAGTCCTTATGGTCATTCCAGATCACTTTTGTTATGTATAATTGTGCAGCTTATAAATCAAATGCTCTACATAGGCGCATATACAAAAAAAGCACACCCAACCCTAAGGTAGTGACCGATTTTCGATAAAATGCTTTAAACCGAAAGCTTTTCAACTATTTCCAAACTTGTTTATTGACATTAACTTTTAGCCATGCAGATTTATTAGAAGCACAGTAGTGTAGGAGCAAATACTGTTCCGAAATGAAATAATGACAGCCACCAGATTGCACACTCTCCTGAAAGCCAATGACAATGGTCGAGCTCAAAGTGAGTTTTGAGATTTCTGTATTGCGGATATAAAAGCAATGAATGATTTAGTTATGTTGTGTACAATAATTCTTTGGCTTTATTGTCTCAAAATCGTGACATCCTTATGAAAAACGCCGTAGTAGAGGACTCCGGAAATTTCGACCACCTTTCACATGCACCTAAATCTAAGTATACGGGCCTCAAGCATTTTTCCCTCCATAGAAAAATGGCTGCGGCAGCCAAGATTCGATTCCATGACCTGCGAGTTGGCAGTGGAGCACCTGGTTGACTTGGTTACGGTCGTTAAACAGAAAAAAAAAAGCAGACTGTGCCAGCCACACAAGAAGAGAGCCAACAACAGCAAATCCAGATTTAAAAAATTGTAGTACAGTGCTACTGATGCGAAAATGCCCCGAAACAATACAGCAGATGCATTAAATATCAATACAATCTTGGTTATGCAAGGACTATTTGTCACACTATGATGCTGCTGAGATCTGTACAGGTGTCACATGGTCACTTTTCATAGTGATCAGGCTAGATCCAGCATGAATTCCTTGAGCACAAGGGACAGTGAATACTGCCTATTCAGTTCAATATTCCCGACCGAGTTGAATTAAAGTGAGCTTAAGTGCGCCTAATTTCATCAGTACATCTACAGCATTCTTCATATTTGATTAACACACTGTAAAAACTAGTATCAGCAGTTTTTCAGGCATTATGAACAAAATACTACCTCTCACTTATCGAGCTGCACGGTGTCACGGCTATAAATGCATATTTACGAAATAGCACACACACGTATACACTTCTAAATCTTTTTGAGCGCGAACACACGACACAATCACTCATACAAACCCAGGCATCAAACATGCTCAGCGCTGTGTGTGTTTGATGCCTGGGTGTATGTGTGTGTGATTGTGTCGTGCTCGAATTAACTTTTAGAAATGTTGTACCAACTAGCCCAACAACAAGTTATTTTACATGTATACACACACACTTGTTCTTAATCTGACTTGTTTTTTATTAATCTGCTTTTGTAACATTTGTTTTTACTGCATTTCTATACAACCATTCCTCCAAGTTTTGTTTAGTCTGCTCTTTGAATGACGAAAGTGCATACTTGCTAAGGGCATCAGCTATTCATGGGTACTTTGATAAACTTACATAGTTGCACTCCCACAGAACTTATTGAACTGCTTATTGCATAGTCTTAACGCCATAGTTTGTGCAGCAACGCATGCTTGAAGCATTGGTAATATCGTCTATTATGTACAAAGTATTTGATAGCAGACACTTAACAACAATGACCATGTTAGAAGTTGCACTTGATGAAATTTAGTTCAGCACTTTCACAACTTTGACAGCCATGACTGGCACCATGCTGCATACTGGCTTCTGATTCAATACGTAATGACAAACATTGCTATGATTCGTTGCATTGTCCTAAAACACTAAAAGAAAACCTAATGGTATCACAGTATGCTGACTTCTATATTTCACTAGCCTTAAAGGCACATTAGATTTAAAAAAAAAAGTTTTGAGCCGATTTTATGTTACTTTGTACACCTGTGTGACAAAAGTGTAATGAATACCTGAAAAGAAAACTATGTGTTCCAAATCTGCTGTCTGTGTTTCCAAGACATCTTTGTAATTTTTGGCCTAATAGCCATACAGTTTCCTAAATATACACTATAGGGAACTCTGGCACTAGTGTCTAGGGAGTTGCAACGCATGGTGCTTCAGCGAGCATGGGAATTATGGTAGTACATAGATTTGCCTAGTCTTCATACCTTACATTTATTCTGGCTTGCGTGGCTTGAAGCTGCTTTGTCACGAAACAACAATCAGCGAAGGTTAGGCAGTTACGCTTCAAAACGTTCAACATTTAGGATCACCATTTCAAATCTGGTCACGTGGTTCGATAGGGTTTATTCTTTCTTTTAAAACAAAACTGAAAATTAGCAATAAACAAAGTCACGAGTGCAATCCACAAGTAGGAAGACTAGGCAAATCAACGTCATACCCGTGATTCCCATGGTCGCTGAACGATTGCAGCACCAGAGTCCCCTCTAGTTAATTTTTAAAAACTGTGTTATTAGCAAAGTATTCAAAAATAAAAATAGAGGCTAATAAGAGGAAAGCAAAAAAGCATGCTTATATACAATCACTGCGGGGAGGCAGCCCTCAAATGCAGTGCTGTGCTTTTGGTTTCATCGTGAGACATTCATAATCTCCATAAGCCACAACTTTCTGTACATGAATATATAGCCTTTCGGAGGTTTCCCTAATGAACTATGTATACTTCTTCATAAAATATTCTTGCATACTGAGCGACATCAGCCAGGTAGAGATTGTCTTGATCAAGATCGAGCACAATCACAATGAAAAGAAATCATGCAGGAGCACCTGATCTAGATCAGGGCCAATCACGATTGAAGGTGACTGTGTGACACAGGCATAAGAAGAACCAGTGTTATAATACTTGCAAGAACTTTCGTCCAGCCACATGACTATGGGTGTCCTATGCACAGATGCCTACAGCTTGGACGCTTTTGACAGAACCTCCGGCTCGTAGCGTTAATTTTTTAATAAAAAGAAGTGCATGACACCTTAGTTAACATAAAAATAATAGTTATCTAACAATCACAAACAGCACTGAATTTGACCAGTGTGTTGTGCTGACTGCTTCCACCCTCTGACAAATTGGTAAGCTAAAGACAATGCACCTGCGGTCAGACCAGGTGCATGGCCTCCAACTTTTTGTTTACAACACTTTCAAGGCATAAGTAGAATAATTAATATTGTTCAAAAATACTTGCGTTGAACGAACTGCGGTCACTTCCTTGACAGTCATGCCAGTGCATAATTGAGCTTTTAACTGTAAACACAGCATTTATTTCAATACAGCCATACCAACCACTGCGAAACGATATGACCCATGTTACTAAAGTATGTAACCCGCAAACTTTAGGACAATTGATGAGAACGAATTCTTGAAATGCTGAAACTATGTGACCAACCACAGCGACACGCCCACATGAATGGGCTGCCTAAACATAAGCGAGATTATGTGCACGGAACTACTGGGGCCTACGACTGTGTCTAAGCTAACAGGCGATAAGATCCAGACGAACTGCAAGCGCCGCCGCCACTGTTTACAAGGCAGAAGGAATGCAAATACTAGGCGCTGGAATGATGCCAAGCAGCATGCTTGAAGATTCACCATTTTACCTGTCATCGCTGATGCTTATGACTCCGTCTTCACCAGGTATGATGACGGCCACGTTCACCGGCTCTTGGTGGCCTTCGAGCTTGTTGATCAGCTGAGGCTTCTTTGCGCTGCTGACCTGACCGTCGGGCCCAACGATCGGCTTTATTTCCGCAGCCATGGATACGGCGATTGCACACCACACCGCTACCTGTCAAAGCCACAAATTAAACGCACAAGAAGCGTTAAAAGGCGATTGCCGGCTGCCGTTGCAGCTTCGAGGCTACCTAGTTGGACACCGACTGATAAAGAGACATCGTAATGAGCAATAAGCAATTTAGACGGTGCTATCACGTATTCATATTCGTCTGTAAGCCTAAACTCGTCATAAGGGGGCGGCTGTGTCGTCATGCTAGTAGGCAACGCTCTCCCGTGACAAGTGCTGTTCACACGGGATCAAGTCGTACCTTTTATGCATGCAACTGCTGCCGAAGATGACCGCTGCCGCTGTTTTCGTGGAGTTTTAAAAACTGTCGAGATTCAGTAGCGATTCCTGCCGCTCAAAGCAGCGACGGCCCGTTTCTTTTCTCTGTCGTCGGCTGCAAAGTGCACCCGACCTCTGGCGGCTTCGGCCGCGGAAGCCAGGTCTGCCAGGTCGAGCTGTTGGCAGATGGCAGCACAAGCACAACGTTTGGGTAATGGTGTGGTTTGCGGGAAGGGCGAGGGGTGTTGTTTCAGTTGTTTTGCTTCAGACGACAGGTTTGCAGCTACGCTTCAAAACTCAGCTTCAGAAAAGTTTGCTTTCAGTACTGTGTGGGGTTAACCGACACAGTCGCTGCATATTACTTTATGCATGTTTCTTATGTAGATTATGCGAGGCATATCCACGCATTCGGATCGCGCGTAGAGTGTTTGCGCTGCTATTTTGGTAGCGATGCTGTTCAATCGATTGCATGCGCTTCTAGACCGACTAGTACGATTGATAACACGTCCACTGCAGTGCGTAAAGAAAGAATAGCGAGGTACGTATAATGTGTCAGAACCACTGGCGTAGCCTAGCAGCGGAAAAGCAAGGTGGGGAGGGGGGGGGGGGTGATGTGTGTTCAAACGTCCCTCCCCAATTTTTTTTTTAATTTGTCATCCATGCAAAAAAAAAAACCGCATGGGCATACATAACTACCGGACCCTCCCCCCCTCCTCAAACACACAAAATAATGGTTATCGCTTCTAGTCTCTGCCGTGATTACGAAACATTACGCAGCATGTAACTTTGGATTAATTTTGTGCTCCTGGGGTTGTTTATAGCAAAATACAACAAGTGGCCAGAAATCGAAACCGCTACCTGATGCTTAGCAACGCCATGTGCGCTCGCCTGCATGCGTGCGCATGGCCATAACCCCAACACGAAGCAAATATTCTGTTTCAAATAGAATCTTGAAAAATGTCCAAGTAATGACAAAAGCAGCAACATCTATCACGTCCTTCCTTTACTTTTTCTCTCTCGCGAACCTTCGTCGTCAATTTTAGATTTATACCATTTTTGATGAAAATCGACCCATCGACCAGGCGGCGGGCCATCGACCAGTGCACAGAGGCATCTACAGGGAGCCCCCACCACCCTCTCCCGGGCAAAATTTCGATCACAATAATCCCAGATTTTTTTATAGTCAGTGGATCTCACTGACATGTTAGCCAGCGGGGGGAGGGAGGTGGCGTAGCCAGGGTACCCTCCTGGGTACAGTAGACTCAATCTTTCCAACCAACGAGCTAGTTCCGGATCTTGGATTCGAGCCAGAACGGGTACAATTTTTAGTCATATTTTTTAAAGGTTTCTATAATGTTAGAACGAGTCGACAGTCCATAAGAAGATGAAAGGTGTTCACTGAGGATTCATCGTGAAAGAGGGTTAATTTTCAAAAATGACTTACGAGCGGTGTTGCACTGTAGATACATATTAAAGACGATAGTCTTTCTTGGGGACCTTCGACGCAAAAATTTTGGTCAGTCTGCCTGTTTGCCCGTCCTTAACGATACCTCGAACGGCACCAAACGTTACCCCAAATGGCTGACCCCATCCGCAGTGCCCACCAATATTGCTCAAGATTTAGCGATTGTCAATAAAAATCAATTATTGCGCATATCTGAGGCCCCGTAACAACACGTAAATATTCTGTATGTCTGTCTTTTACAGAAAAGGCATACATAAGTAATTCTAAGGACAGTATCGTTTATCACGCTGCGCTGACCATGCAACGCTTGCACGAAAAGGCAAGTGTTTCCAAAGCTCTGCTGAGACGACACACTGGCGGCACCTAGCCGTCGCCTTGCGTTCTACACCTTATCATCTCCGAGACGGGCGCATACGCCGCGCACTTCGTTTTCCAAGATAACTGCCTGATAGCGCTCATGTCACACTTTAGGGTTCCTCGATGCGGATGGGGGCGCACGCATCGAGGAACCCTAACGCGTGACGGGACTTGATGGGCTCGTTCGCCTCTACTGCACGCTCGAGGCACTCTAACGCAGCGCCTCCAGAATACCATTCACCGATTTTCTTGCACAGAACATCAAATAAACGTTTTGTCACTATTTCCAGGCGCAAGACTACCGTCTTTCGACGACATTTGCACTGCAACATGTAGATACGGGGCCAATTTTTTTTATTGGAATCTCCGTAAGCTAGAGGGAGTTACTTTAGACGCAGTTGTTGCCTTCATCAGGTTGTATAGGTATTTTTTGCCACACCTTGTGATGAAGGCCGTCCGTTCTACATGATATCGCTTAACCTATATATATATATATATATATATATATATATATATATATATATATATATATATATATATATATATATATATATATATATATATATATGCATGCATTAAAGTAGGAGACCTGCAGTCTTGCCCTTTCCGATCGGACATACGTCTATAGATGTGCTATATGAGCTGACTTTATGTTATTGGCCAGTCTTGTTTTTTTCTTTTTCTAACGAACAGTAATGCAATCCATCGTCTATAGGGAAAGTTGGACGCAAGTTGCGCATCACGTTTTTAACGCGCTAGAGAAATATTCGAAGCCTACAGGCTGTGAACTTCTCCCGTTGATGTCATTGTAATATATATAAGGAAAGTAGAGCACGGCACAAGTTGGTTTTGCACGGTATATTTGCTGACTGACGTTTCGGCTGGTGGACCAGGAAGTACATGTAAACATGTCAACGCGTTTGCTTATAAATACGATTCATGTGGGATAATACAGATCGGCGACATATATCAGCGATTAGACAATTCATAGCGTGAAGTGTTTTTGATATTACAGTTAGATATCATGCAAACACACACACACACGTATATATATATATATATATATATATATATATATATATATATATATATATATATATATATATATATATATATATATATATATATATATAGAACACTTATCAACAGAAATCCCTTCTTCGTGCACACAGCATCTCTGTAAGAACCGGAGATAGATAATGATAAAACTACTATGAAAGCATGAATATCAAAATATCAAAACAACGCGTGAGTCAGATTGTGCGCCACATACACAGATCAGTCATTGGGATATGAATAAGAAGAGTAGTTGATGCTTTTATTGCGCGTGCGCGTTCAAAAACAGTCTTGCATCCACATTCGTGATAGCGGCGGTGATTATACTACGCAAGTGATTGTAAACCTTGGATACAGAAATACGCACAATAACAGAAGCATTAGAGACGGTATCCATGAAGCTTAACCGATGACGCTATATACGGGCGATGGGTTAAGGCTGATAATGCTTGGTGGGCATAACTTTCGGCATAACTTTGGCTTATGCCTGATGACAACGTGTTGAATTTGTGGATGATGCATGATTCGCAAATTTCCCGGTCGTGGTGTGAATATACAACGTTTTCACACGTGTATACGCTGGGATGAACCGACGGCACCAGTTGCTAGCTCGAGAGCTCGAATTGTTCAGGCATGTAGCTATACCGCGCGCCCGACGCTCCACTCCTAACCTCAAATAAAAGAACAACATGAGTTTAGAATATAGAATAGCCAAAAAGGAGTCAAGCGAGGTTGTTGCAGAGAGCGCGCCTCAGACCTCGGAAGAGAGCCGATGCGCGAGATGCGGCCCGGCACTTGTGACAGCCAGCGACTTGAGAGTCGTGACTGCAAAGCGTGACCCCACTTGCTCGTGATTGGAAGGTACACGACGTCCAGCCTGTAAGAGCGCCTCTCATGCGCGGTGGCTCGAAGCGACGCCATTCGGGAATGTGCAGGCGGCGGCAGACGCTTTCGAGTAAACCACGATGAGCGGCGCGGAGACACATTGTCAGTGCTGATGACACGAATTCATATAGAGGGAAAGGAAGAGGAGAATAGGAATGAAGAACAGAGTTGAATGCTTTGGAAAGGAATAAAATTCGGAAACGTGTTCCGCATTTATTGAGTGCAGCTAGCACGCTGCATGCGTATAAATACGGCGGCGCTTAAGTGCATGCACAGGCCAATCGTTTTAACAAAAGAACGTACTGTTAGCTAGGCGCCCTGTCCAAGACAGGTAGTCCTTGGGAACAAAAACCTTTGCGAATTCGGCCTCATTTCTTCGAACCAGTGCGCGCAGGTCTTTTCAGAGGAGTCTCCGATTCAATTCTCTCTCTTTTTTGATGATCACTCCTTTGGAGTCACAGAAAAAAAAATCATATGCCCGATGCGCAAAAAAAAACAGCAATAATTTGTAAATAATATAAGAAATCGCTGATACAAATGCAGAAAACTAACATTGAAGCTCTCCATTGCAACAGCACATTTACAGTTTTCCACAAGGCAGCCTGTAACATCTGAGCAGTTGCGCTGTCAACGATGGAGCAAGAGCGAAGATGGTCCTATAGAGGTGCGGAGTTAAAGCTAATGCAGAGCTGAGGATCGACAACAAGGCTGAGCGTAGTATCACTTTTTTGATGGAATGCATGTCACATGTCTACTTATCTTCTCAATTACAATTAGTAATTAAATCTTACAAAAACATTTGTAAAACAGTTTCGTTCTAAGACGTGTAGCTGCTATTCGTAGGAAGATGTTTCTGTATTGTTCCAACACTGATGTTAAAATTAAAAAAAAATCACAGCATATCCACGTAGTGCATGATGATGAGTGGGGCAAAGCGTCCGTCCGTTCGTTCTTGCTTCCGTTCGTCTGTACGACCGTCCATGCGTACATCCGTCCGTTCGTCCGCCCGTCCGTGCGTGCATACATCCATACGTCTGTCTGTTCGTCCGTCTGTCTGTCCATCCATCCGTCCATCTAGCGAACACTTCGATTGATTTGTGGGGTTTAACGTCCCAAAACCACTATATGATCATGAAAGACGCCGTAGTGGAGGGCTCCGGAAATTTCGACCACCTGGGGTTCTTTAACGTGCACCCAAATCTGAGCACACGGGCCTACAACATTTCCGCCTCCATCGGATAGCGAAACCACACATATCAATCAAAGCGACCTAAGTGTGGTCCTCTGAAGTATTTCCAGATGACCGAGCAAACTTTCTGTGGTGACATTACCGTCAGGTATCATTATGTATTGCAAATATTATCATTCATATCGCTCTTTATATGCTGTCTACGTTTACACTCACATCCGCTTGAGCCGCTGTAGCATTCCCGCTGGTGCCCCGCAATTTGCGGGTGTAGTAACATCCGCTGTATGCAACGGCGTGCGTTCATTGCAGTGCGTGTAGGTACTGTTTGCGAAACACCGGCTCTGTACAGCTTCCGGTCTTGTGCGCCGACTTATCCTAGTGTAGAGAGGAAGAAGAATATGTGCCGCAGTGGGTCACGCCTTTAGCAGGAGGAGCGAAGCGCGAGCGTTTTTGCCCGATTGCTGTGATTCCTGAGTCCGCTGCTGCCGCCCCGCTTTCCGCGTCAATAGACCTACCGTTCAAGTGCTACTTGTGCCAATAAACCCCGTTCCAGAGTGGTGGAGGTGCTGGGTACTTCAACCTGGAACTCCGCAACAGGAAACTACCTGCCATCACAGAAATGGCTGAAGAAACCACCCAGCAAGGTACGACCCAGCCCCCGATGGTCATCGTGCCCACTTCGCTACGCGTGCGCGATCCACCTTTTTTTGACGGTACCGATGAGCAAGACGTAGAAGATTGGCTGTCGACATTTGAAAAGGTAGGCGCAAGTAACAAGTGGGACGACCCTTCGAAGCTTCAATATGTACCCTTCTACCTGAAAGAAGTGGCGAGTCTCTGGTTTAACAACCACCAGTCGGAATTCGCCACTTGGGGTGCCTTTAAGCTACGCATCACCGATGTGTTCGGTCGCCCCGAGGTACGCAAGCTCCGTGCCGAACAGCGCCTACGGGGACGCGCACAGCTTCAGGGGGAAGGCTTCACAAGCTACATCGAGGATGTGCTCGACTTGTGCAAGCGCCTTGACCCTTCAATGATCGAGGCAGACAAGATCAAGCACATCTTGAAGGGGATAGACGACGACGCCTTCCAGATGCTGCTGGCCAAGGGCCCCCGTACCGTGTCTGAACTCGCCACTCTTTGCCAGAGCTTCGAAGAATTGCGCAAGCAGCGGGTCATGACACGGCGGCCAGCGACTACCGACGGAACTCTCGCGGCATTGACCCTAGGTGGAGACAACAACACAATAATGTCGGAAATCAAACGATATGTGCGCGAGGAGGTGGCCCGACAACTTTCGTGTCTGTCGTATCAACCGGCAACGGAACCCTCTTCTGAGCGTCTCGCGCCCGCCATCAGAGAGGTAATACAGGCGCAGGTATCTGAGGCACTGCCGCCCGTCTCTCAGACAACACCTGTCACCGCGCCATTGACTTACGCTGCTGTTGTTGCTACTCCACCACGACCTCCACTTCGGCCGACTCCCCAGCCTCTACGAGTACCAACGACGCCGGTTCCAGCAACACAACAGCGCTATCACGGAAACCCTTGGCGCACAGTTGACAATCGTCCGATCTGTTATGCATGCGGATATCCAGGTCACGTGGCGCGCTTCTGTCGCCGGCGCTTCGCAACGGGCCCGGCTGCTGCTCCAAGGTACTCTGACGACTCTTTCCCGGCCCCGTACAACGCGCAACGAGAAATTCCCCGTCAATATGACCGACAATCAGTGCAACGCGACCCGTCCCCATCCGAAATAGACCACCACCCTGCTGCCGACTACCGGCCATTCGGTCCCCGTCGCTCATCCTCACCACGCCGCTACCGTTCTCCGTCCCCGCTGCGTCGCCGACCGAACTCCGCAGAGACGGAAAACTGACTGCCGCAGCTCCGGAGGCACGAGCTGCGAAATCGTCGCTTTGTAGAAGTCCTCGCCCGTCCCCCACAAACGTTCTGGAACTGTTTGTTGAAGGTCTACGAACTCTTGCGCTTGTTGACACGGGCGCCGCCGTATCTGTGATAAGTCAAAAACTCTGCCGTTCTATACGAAAAGTAACGACGCCGCCTTCCGACGTATTGCTGAATACCGCGAGCTCGCAACCTATTCGACCAGTCGGAGCATGTACAGCGAGAGTAATCATTCAGGACGTCCTGTACCACATCGAGTTTCTCGTGTTGACCACTTGTGCCCACGACGTGATACTAGGATGGGATTCTTTGTCACGGCACCACGCCGTAATTGACTGCGCTCGCGCGCAGGTAGAATTATCTGTGTTTTCAGATGCGCCATCTACTGACAATGAGCGCACTCACCTGGGCAAGCTTCTTGTTGCTTCCGACGTTGATGTTCGTCCTTTTAGTGCCATCGTTGTCCCCGTCAATCGCACTGAATTGTCCGGCTCTACCGTTGTGTTCTCCCCATCTGAAGTTTTCAGTCGCCGCCACGGTACGTCTCTGCCATACGCCGTTCTGCCACCTCATCAAGATACTTCCGGAATTGTCGTTTGCAATCCTAGCTCATGCCCTCTCACCTTAAGAGCTCTTGAAACACTGGGCTATGTTCATCCTGTTGACGACAACGTTATTGTGCCTATTGAGTCCCACGACCCTGGCCAGCAACTTCAGCTGAACGCGGTTACTCCTCTTTTTACGCGGGATGACTACTCCTCGGATATCTTCAATCATTCTATCGACAGCAAGCTTCCTTCGGATCAACGGGACCAGCTAATAGCCCTTCTGCATGAATTCCGAGATTCATTTGACCTTCCTCAAAAGGCACTGAGTCAAACTAACACCGTCGCTCACACAATCTACACCGGAACGCACCCTCCTTTGCGGCAACGCCCCTACCGCGTATCACCTAAGGAACGAAATGTAATTGCAGAGCAGGTGGATGATATGCTTCAACGCGGCGTCATCAAACCATCTTCTAGCCCCTGGTCTTCACCTGTTGTGCTAGTGAAGAAAAAAGACGGTTCGATTAGATTTTGTGTCGACTACCGGCGACTGAACAAAATTACACGGAAAGACGTATACCCTCTTCCCCGCATCGACGACGCTATCGATTGCCTACAAGGTGCCGAATTCTTTTCTTCGCTGGACTTACGTTCGGGTTACTGGCAGGTTCCGATGGCAGAGTGTGGCCGTCCCAAAACAGCGTTCGTTACGCCGGATGGCCTATACGAATTCATGGTTATGCCATTCGGTCTGTGCAATGCACCTGCAACGTTTGAGCGAATGATGGACAGCATTTTACGCGGCCTTAAATGGCAGATATGCTTATGTTACCTCGATGATGTTATCGTATTTTCGCCTGATTTCCCTACCCACGTCGACCGTCTGCGCACCATTCTTCAGTGTCTTACCAAGGCAAACCTCCAACTTAACCTAAAGAAGTGCCGCTTTGGGGCTCGCCAACTTACTATACTTGGTCACGTTGTGTCAAAGGATGGAATTTGCCCCGACCCAGACAAACTTCGAGCCGTAGCCGACTTTCCGAAGCCGACTTCACTCAAAGAACTTAGGAGCTTCATCGGCTTGTGCTCGTATTTTCGTCGTTTCGTCCACAACTTTGCAACAATAATAGCCCCACTTACACAACTACTGAACGGTCCAGCTAATCTTTCTAACTGGTCCCCGGCATGCGACGAAGCTTTCCTTACACTGCGCCGCCTACTTACGTCCCCACCAATTCTACGCCATTACGACCCAAGTGCCCCCACTGAAGTGCACACAGATGCTAGTGGCGTTGGTCTGGGAGCAGTACTCGCGCAACGAAAGCCCGGTATTCCGGAGTACGTCGTCGCATACGCAAGCCGCGCACTCACAAAAGCGGAGATGAACTACTCCGTAACTGAAAAAGAATGCCTCGCAATCGTTTGGGCGTTAAGCAAGTTTCGTCCTTACTTGTACGGACAGAGTTTCGACGTTGTGACCGATCACCACGCGCTTTGTTGGTTGGCGTCGCTAAAAGATCCTTCAGGTCGCCTTGGACGTTGGGCTCTTCGCCTACAAGAATTCGACATTCGTGTCGTCTACCGCTCAGGACGAAAACACTCTGATGCGGACGCCCTCTCACGATCACCAGTGAGATCCCCCGCAGACCTGCATTCGGATACCAACTTCTCCATCGCTCCCATTTCCGTCACAAGCATGTCGTCTGAACAGCGAAAAGACCCATGGATAACATCTCTCCTTAACATTCTTTCTGACTCTTCAACGTCTGCATACCCACGCGCTCTTCGCCGACAAGCCACACATTTCGCGATACGGGATGCGCAACTATACCGCAGAAACTACCACGCGGATGGTCGTAAATGGCTTTTGGTTATACCACACCACATGCGATCTGATGTCTGTGCGTATTTCCATGCCGACCCACAACATGCTCACGCTGGTGTGTTAAAAACATATCAGCGGATCCGCCAGCGTTACTACTGGCGTGGTATGTACACTTTTGTACGAAAATACATTCGGTCTTGTTCACTATGCCAACGACGAAAGACAGCTGCCCATTCATCCGGATTATTACAGCCTCTACCGTGTCCGGCGCGCCCTTTCGACCGCATTGGTATCGATCTATATGGTCCCCTTCCTTACACTGCCACTGGAAATCGATGGATCATTGTCGCCGTCGACCATCTGACTAGGTATGCTGAAACAGCTCCACTACCTACGGCAGGTGCACGTGACGTAGCCAATTTCGTTTTGCGACGCTTCGTACTGCGTCATGGGGCACCACGTGAACTACTAAGTGATCGAGGGCGTGTCTTTTTATCCGAAGTTGTACAACAACTCCTTCGGGCATGCCGCACGGTGCACCGCACCTCTACAGCCTACCACCCGCAGACCAACGGTCTAACTGAGCGCTTCAACCGAACGCTAGGAGACATGCTCGCCATGTATGTCAATTCCGACCAATCAAACTGGGATGTCATTCTCCCATTTGTGACCTATGCGTACAACACCGCGACGCAGTCAACCACAGGCTTCTCGCCTTTCTTTCTTCTATATGGGCGTGAGCCATGCTCCACCCTTGACACCATTTTGCCGTATCGTCCCGACGTCTCCGAGTTCAGCCCTCTTTCTGATATTTTTCACCACGCTGAAGAGTGTCGTCAGTTGGCCCGATCATTCACCTCGGACAAGCAAGCATTCGAAAAAGACCGCCACGACCGCGACCAGCAAGTCGAGACTTTTGCCGTGGGCTCGCTTGTCTGGCTCCGACTTCCCTTCCACTCCCCAGGTCTGTCCGCTAAGTTTGCCCCCAAGTTTCACGGTCCTTATCGCGTCGTCGAACGTCGATCTCCTGTCACATACGTGATCAAGCCGATCACGCCATCTACAGACAGGCGATGCCTTGGTCGTGAGACTGTCCACGTGAGTCGTCTCAAGCCATATCACGACCCACTCCTAATCTCGTCACCTTGACTTGCCAGGATGGCTCGTCTTCGTCGCTGGGGTATTGTAGAGAGGAAGAAGAATATGTGCCGCAGTGGGTCACGCCTTTAGCAGGAGGAGCGAAGCGCGAGCGTTTTTGCCCGATTGCTGTGATTCCTGAGTCCGTTGCTGCCGCCCGCTTTCCGCGTCAATAGACCTACCGTTCAAGTGCTACTTGTGCCAATAAACCCCGTTCCACTAGTAATACCGGCGCTGAATAGATCGATGCTTTCGTGTGCCACCCTCAAACTTTCAACCCTTTTCTTGCTGTGTCTAGCCAATTTATGAAATAAATATTTTTCTTAGCAATGCACAAGATGCAAAGAGGAGACATTCAATTTTATGCACCTTCCTTGTATCTAAAAAAAAGGTAAAAAAGAGCATTTATTACTCTGACCCATCTAGTAAAAACAGGCTTTTCGTTTCGGTGCTCGAGACTGATGAATGAAGTGACCGAAAGTTTCTTGGAGTATACAAATCTTGAATACTATTATCCCATTCTAGAAACAGTTTATTTGTTTGCAGTTATCACTACATTGTGGTGTAAATTACATGTCTTTACAACATTGTTGCACTGGGATGTTAAGCATCATACAAATGAATGTCTTGTGGTACGTTACTTTCCTATTTTTTGCTCCCACACATTAAAGGAGGTGCAAAAATATTGAGTCATTCGGGGAGGTATATAGCCAGTGTAAATACAGGATGGCTGCTTTGTGCTGGTGAGAGGAGCTGTATACAACGTAAGGTAACAAAAGAGAAAGGGAAAAAGTGCGCCGCCAAGGATGCGATGTAATGAAGTTACAGCTTATGCAGTGATGTTATAATAATAATTTAAGGGGTGTTGCGTCCCAAAACCATATGAATATGAGAGACGCCGCAGTGGAGGGCTCCGGGAACTTTGACCATCTAGTAGTTTTTGACGTGCACTGACATCGCACAGTACATGGGCCTCTACCATTTCGCCTCCACCTAAATGTGACCACTGCAGCCGGAATCGAACCCTGACCTCGGGTGAGCTGCCGAGCAATTAGCCACATGGTGGACTATGCAATGAGGTTCCACATTTCTGTGTTGCACATGGTCTGGATGAGTTTTGGTGATATATATATGAAATCCGCGAAGGAGCGATTATCGACTTTTCACTGTAGTTTTATCGGTGGACATGTGATACGGTCAGGGGTGTAGCCAGAACTATTTTCATGGGATAGGGAGGAGGTTGAATAACCTTTTTGTATGTTTGTGCGTGTGTTTGTATTTGTGCGTGTATATACATTTGCATCTGATGAGGAGGACTGGTCTGGAAACCAGCGCTTTTCTCCTTTCTAGTCAGCACGCAACGGTGCGGAGTGGGCGCGCTGGTGTTCGCATAAGTACCGTTGTTGAACAATATTTGCATGTTAGGTCAGCCTGCGGATTTTCTCTCATCTATTCCCATATCAGCCAGAGGGAAGTCAACGGGGAACCACTGTTCTTCTGTTTTGGTCGTTGAAACGACTACAGAAAAAAATACTCCATCTCTAACTAAAAAGAACCATGTGCAGATGCGAAGCAGCGGGCGCTAACGTTTGCACTGGTGGCGGCGTTGACGGTGGCGCTCATCACGGCGTTGCGCAGGAGAAAAACCTGGGGAGTCGCAAAGCGTGAAGTGATGGACCAGTGTTTCCTGCTTGAACATTCTAATGGGCAATGAGACACAGAAGACTCTGATTGGACACAAGAGACCCGCAGTCCACATTTAGTTAACGTGCACGCTGCGAGTTTTTAGTGTTCAAGAACACACAGGGAAAATCTCCCACTAGCACTACCTTGGAGGTCGAGATCCAGTGCCTATATGTACGGTGTAGCCAGTCAACTGTGGTGCGCGAGCAGTCGGTGTTTGCAGTGAAAAAACTGCCCAGCAGACGCTGCCTGCGTCGGCGTTGCGAGGCGAGAAAGGGAAGGGGGTGGTAGGAGTAGAAGGGGAGGGGGCGCGCATGCGCAACGGGTGAGTAGCGCCGCTGGGAGGGATGCCTAGAGGAGAGAAAGAGACGCGAGCACTGGCTAGCAGACGCTGCCTGCGTCGGCGTTGCGAGGTGAGAGAGAGTGGAGCGTAGGAGAGGAAATAGAGGGAGAGGATACGTGCATGCGAATTAAGGTAGGTCACGCCGCACACCAGATAGTGCGTGACCATAAGAAGCTTCCCATCTAAAAAGGAAACTGCGCTCTTTGAAGAAATATGCGACGTGCATCACCAAACGAGGAGTGTTTTCGGCTGTTCAAGGCACATCGTTTGTCCTACAGGCTCTGAATTGGCAGGTACCGCAATATATTCGGTATATCGAGTGTTTTACGTAGTCAAATGACAATCGCGTGAGTTGATGTCGCGTTATTGGCACGGACGAGAACTCCCTCACTTCGCAGTAGGGTTCACTTCCCAGCCTTGTAAAACCCGGGCACTCAATGAACACTACAGGAAAAGGACGGGACAAGATCATTGTAGTGGGGTTACCTGGCGCAGGACAGTGGGGTGTAGCGTAGACGATATGTGATATGGAAGGCAATCAGATATTTAAAAAAAATGTTGCTTTGTGTGTAGAACAACTTTTTTTGCTATTTCAGGAAGACAATTTTTATCTGGTCAAGAACCGTGTTTGACAAGTCGCACAATGTCCAACATAGTCAATTTTCTTCTAAGTGACGAAACAAAACTGCGTTGAGAACTGCTAATTTTGCTGCTTATATTTGAAGACGGCACCAAGAATTTCGCAAAAACAGTACATGTGATAGACGACATCAATAAAAAGAATAATAAACACGAACCGCCTCCGATGCCGATTATATGCTCATATGTTTTTTTTTTATCTAGCCCGAGCGCGCTTCTTGTCTTCATGGCAAAAAAAAAACTCTCTTAACATTTTAATTTTATTGCCACCGAAAGACAATCGAATACCACGACTTTCTCTTAACAAACAAAAAAGAAAGGCATAAAAAAGAAGGATAAGCGCGCCGGCATGTCATCATCCGGGCATCGTTCTTATATAACGGCAATAAACGAGCTAGTAGTAATAAACGGTCCTTTCAAAGTTGAGAAACGAGATAGACAGAAGCCCCGCCGCGGTGGTCTATTGGATAAGGTACTCGGCTGCTGACACGCACATCGCGGGTTCATATCCCGGCTCCGGCGGCTGCATTTCCGATGGATGTGGAAATGTCGTAGGCCCGTGTGCTCAGATTTGGGTGCACGTTAAAGAACCCCAGGTGGTCGAAATTTCCGGAGCCCTCCACTATACGGCGTCTCTCATAATCATATGGTGGTTTTGGGACGTTAAACCACACAAATCAAATCAATCGAGATAGACAGCAGCTTGTGAGCAACTGAAAGATGCCGTCCACGCTACGATGTCTATATAGACTGCGCGCTGACGCACGACTGCACGTACGAGTGGTAGTCGGTGCGGCAACATAAACCGCGAATGAAAAAAAAAAGTATGACTATATTAAAACATTCATAGCATCTCTGAAGTGTGCCAGCACTTAATTGCTCGACCTTCTAGGACGAGTCGAAATATGCGCATGGTTTTTCAACAGAAAGACAGTGCCAAAATTGTGTGACATCGGCCGTTTGCTACACGTTCGCGCCGCCGTATAGTAACATCATCAACCGTTAACGGATTTCACTACATCTCACAAATTCAGTGCGCCAAAACAAAAAAAAAAAACGAGTGTAACTGCAGTCTCATCTATCCCCAGCATACAAACGCGGAGCTTTGCACACGCCAGTGGGTTGCCAGACCAGAGACGGCGCCCCCCGCTAGCCAATATGGCGGTGCTTACGAATCAAAGGCAAATTATACACTTATTCAAAACTGAAAGCTATCAGAGGAACTTGACCTTCCACCCCCTCCCTCAAACCGCCCCTTATAAGCCTCATCTAAGCCAGAACTGCACTCTAGATTTTCCTTTTTTATCAGACACAAGCGCATCAAAGTTGCTGAAGTTGCACTCAAGCTAAGGAAATCATAGGATAACTTAGTTGTAGTTCCAGGCGCAAGCATTCATGCCACATCTGTGAAATCGGTGTCGTGGGGTGTGTCTACGAAAAACGAGGTTATATATCTGAAGGGAAAGCGGAGAAGGAGAGAGAAGACGAAGCGGTGAAGTGTCATGGAGTAGGCCCTTGTGAGCCAAGAACAGGTCTTTGTCAGCATTAGAGTCACGCATCTCAATAATCATTGTGAAAATCGTTGTTGCTTCTCTTGAACCGCAACAATACCAGTCACAGCATACGATTACGAGTCCCCTATCTGAACTTTTACCTACACAGGTCTGGTATTGTGCAGTCAATTTTATGCCTCCACCGCAATGAGAGTGAATACCTGTACAATATAATTTCTTCTTAACATGCAGATTATTTAGCAAAAAAAAAAAAGACTTCCAAGGAAACCGCTCTGAAAGATGGTCCTCAATTTATCCCTTGCGGTGGTTCTTTCTTTTGGAGCTGCCGCACTGGGTTTTAGCCGTAGGAACGCATGCGATGCCGCATGCGATTGCCTACATCAGACAAAACTAATTGAATGCTAAAGTTATCAAAACTCAGCATATTCTTCAGGGATAATGTTTTTTAATGTTTTTATTTATTTATTTATTTATTGATTCCTCAAAGGTCCCATAAGGACATTACATGAGGGGAACCCCCCTTCTTTTTCTAAATCGGACTAATGAATGATTTCAAAGTCTATCTACTGCTAAGCATTTTGAGGATATAAACAAATGCATTTATATAACAAGGTACCGAACGTTTCGGGGTCGATCCCGCATGGTGGGTTGCGCCTGTTTAATAAAGGTCAACAAACTAACCTACATCAGTGTGGGCAGTTGGTCAAAAAAAAACCGCGCACTACAGAGGAGAAGAAGAAGAAGAAGAAGAAGAAGAAGAAGAAGAAGAAGAAGAAGAAGAAGAAGAAGAAGAAGAAGAAGAAGAAGAAGAAGAAGAAGAAGAAGAAGACGAAGAAGAAGAAGAAGAAGAAGAAGAAGAAGAAGAAGAAGAATTGTCTCCTCCTCTTTTTGCCCCCCAAGTACCGTTTATGCGAAGTCGATGGCTCATCTACAATGAGACTCAACCAAGTGGGCACAGCTTTGCGCTTGTTGGTATCTATCTATTCATTGCTACGTTACTGCACAATGCTCAGTGGATGAGTACAGAACTGCACAGACATAAGCACATAACTGCGCTTGTGCCTGTGCAGTTCTGCACTCATCCTCGAGGCGGTGCTCAATAACGTAGCCGTCAATACAGCATTCATTGGCCGGTGACGATTAATGGCCCGTAGAAACTAATAAAACGCTCCGAGCACTCCCTCGAAACAGTGAGGACGTCAAATATATCCTTGTTCACATAAAGAGACCTTGTGCGGGCAGTCCACATCCGCTTGAGCATCGGCCACGTCTATAGATAGCTACATCAATGTAGTTCTTTAAATTGAAGCGTTGTAATTATCAGACAAAAGAAAGCGGATGGACGGCAAAATAACTTTTGAGACCGAAGCCTGAACTTTCGCATCACTAGCGATCAACGCTTGGTTGCGATGGCTGGTCTTCATCTCACAATTTTTACCCCGCCGCGGTGGTCTAGTGGCTAAGGTACTCGGCTGCTGACCCGCACGTCGCGGGTTCGAGTCCCGGCTGCGGCGGCTGCATTTCCGATGGAGGCGGAAATGTTGTAGGCCCGTGTGCTCAGATTTGTGTGCACGTTAAAGAACCCCAGGTGGTTGAAATTTCCGGAGCCCTCCACTACGGCGTCTCTCATAATCATATGGTGATTTGGGGACGTTAAACCCCACATATCAATCAATAAATCTCACAATTAGTACAAATAACGCTCTTATATGCTTCTCTTATAGCCTCATCATCTGCTGGCTTCGTAAAGTTGATTGCAAGCGACAAATGAACGGTTTTTACCGCATTCAAAGTTATTTATGAGCAGCTTTGAGAAAACGTTCTGCTACAACGAAGTTCGTATAAGTCGAACACATATTGCGCAGCAATAGTGATCGTTCTGCGTGGGGTTTTCCGAATAGTCCTCGCTATAGATAGCAAATACACGCTTTCAAGCGCGTATTTCAGTGGGAATTCTAATGTATTCCTCCTGCTTATCATGACCGATATCGGAGACACTTCAACAGCAATGACCCGTACAGTTTCCGTAATGAGCCCTCGGCGTAACAATCTTGACCTTGTCAAAATAGGTCGTGTGGTGATAATAATTAACGAAAGTAAATTAAACCAAGCAGGGAGTGCGCAGCGATCCTGTGGTTCAATCGAAAATGCGAAGATGACACAATTGTCATCATGTTGGAGTTAAACAGTGTTCTGCAGAGCCCTCCCCCCCCCAGGCACATAACAATGTGATTTTTGCGCTAAAGCTGACAAACACACGAGAGAATACAAAGCAGGCACCTGTCCTCTCTTCGCTCATGTGTTCGTTATCTTTAGAACAGAAATCACGATGCAATGTATACTATCACCAACTCGCCCAACAAGAACTTCTTATTTAAGTACACCCCCAGGTAATGTAACGAAGAGTGGGCCAACCGGTGAGCCAGCGTGAACAAATTTGGGTGGTTCGCGACGGCCGCTTGATTCGCAGTCGCCTACAAGCTACGTGGGCCGCATGGTGGGAGTTTCCGCGTCTACAACCGTCGCACTTGGCAGGAACGTAATCGTATATGTTCGAAAGCACGTTTGTGGAAGGAGAAAAGCTGCATTACCGCGAAGCGGAATGGCAAAACATACGATGAAAATCGAGCAGTTTTCCCCACATGTACCGGTCGTGAAACAAAAATGGCACGCAGGCATCATGTGTCTCCACGCCCATGTACTTTAATTCAGACGTTTTACGAAAGCTTCGTCAGAATAGAAGATATGCTTTATTCCATCGAACGCGCTGGACATTTATTTTGTTCGCACAACGCCTGAAAACGACGTGCTCGAAAGCGGAAATCTGAAACCTCGGTTTCGCTGTATAGTGTGGAATGGACCTCGTTTTCGCCGTCTCTGAGCGCGTGCATCATCGATTTTGTTTCGCTCTCGAGGACTGCATTTTGAGACTGCGGAAATCGACAGCGCTGAGGCCACACTCGAGAGTGGCGCATCCTATATATACTCAAGGGAAGCATCGGTTCTCTTTAACTGTTGTTATAGGGACAGACAGAGATTGTGCAGGAGGCACTGGAGTGTGGAAGGTGCCGCCGCTTGCGTGCCTATTTCTCGGTCCTCTGTGCCAGCCAGCAGGGGCAGCACTTTGACAGAGCATATATATGCACACACATCGCGCCAGTGTTGATGTATACGCTTACTGTTTAGGTCCGTGAATAATAACGACGGGGCCCCGCAAGCCTTTGTCAACAGAGGGAGCGTGCGCGACACGACGTTTTCTCATTCGCTTTGTTGCGCGCGAAGCTGTCTATGGCGTGCTACGGACACCGAGCAACGCCCATCTCGCGCGCGTCGTGTGGCGTGTACACGCGTTAGCACACGCACGTAGGGTATACTTCTGTCTCATTCACGTCCAGCGAGGCCGAAACAGCGGCCCGTCTTCGCGACGCTTTCTTTCGCGCTTGCTTGCACGCGCTGAGTGGCCCCTTCTCCCTTCCTGCGAGATTTTCTGGAGCGCGTAACTCCGAAAGTAAGGAATCCCCCAAAGAACCAACACTGCCGCGACAGAGGTGCGCACGCTCCAGTTGAGTCGGTGAAAGCGGACCGCGCAGAAGACACGCCGTGCACGAGAACAGGGCGTGGCCGGCGACGGCAGAGCTACGTTTAGGCAGACAGTGCGGCACATTGCATTTACGCCGTCTAGACGCGTAAAGGTATAGCAGAGCGATATTGCCAAAGAGCTCGACTGCGACGGTGTGGAATCAATCGACCACCGCCCGAGTCATTCCCGCGTGCTTCACCTATGGCTGAGCCTCGTATATTAATTGACCGTTCTCCTGATTAGAAGCAAAATTATAATTTTACTGAGGCTCACATCAGCGGAATGCGTCTGAATATGCGCAGTAGTCAGCAGCATGTTCTTCAATTACCAACAATTTAACCAATCTTTAAGTAAACGACATTACAAGGAGCTGTGGGCGCAGTGGGCATTGAGAAATATAGTCGCTCCGCCCGAGTGACGCTTGAAATGAGTGTGGCATACAGAGTCTGCCGTCTGTCGCGGTACTTCAGCCAGACAATACCAGCGTTGGGCTTGAGGCTTTACCGCAGCCAGTATAGAACCCACATCAATATGCTATCCGGCCAACACATCACATCATTCGCACTTCACGTTTATGTCGTAAATGAAATCGAAGAGCCGAAGCTCTTTTCTTTTTCATGCCAATCATTTTCTCCGGAACACGCAATGCAGATTATGCCTGTAATCGAGGCCGTTGAGCTTCAGCTGGTTCCGGCCTGTGGCTATACCTTTCTTATCTTGGTACATATAGAATGCGTATAGAATGCGAATACATATAGAATGCGAAACAGGGTAAGTGCATGAGGCCATATACGACAGGGAGAGCGTCATTTGCAGTTACTAGCTCAGCAACCAGTGGTGGAACTTCCAGCCAATTCAAGACGTTTGTGCAAGTAAACATTAATATTTCCGAGTGCTTGAAAATTCCCATGCTATAGACGATGACGTGCTGAGCAGAGAGTCTTGCAACGCCACAATCAAGTGTACCTCCGCAATGACCATAAAGGAGGACGGCTCAGTCTCGAAGTCCTTCGATGACGCAGTACTGGTGCAGCAGATCAGATCTGGAATAGAATACGATAGCGCTCAAGGTAAAGGTGATTCTCTTCTCGCGCCTTGAGAAAGAGCTTCCTCCATTGGCCTGACACCCACAATGCTTTGTAAGCAAGGCAGTCGGCAGCCCCGCTACCTGATATACAACATCAAAAGAGGGAAGAGCCGCGGAAAGATGTAAATGCGATGTATAGTTGTGCACAATAAGAGTAGAAGCATGCGGCTCTTAGTCAAAGCGGCGCCAACACTGCATCATGGCGCTGACAGAGAAAACGATCAAAGATGTAAGACTGCTTCAACTATGCGTGTGTACGGAGAACCAGTTTCCCGTTGGTCGGTGTTACTTTGTAGGCTTGGGGCCCCTTCAACCATGACCACGGTGTTGCAAATTATACTGAGCACCTCAGTACGTCCAGTCCACTCGTCTAATGCCAACCCTACTAGCTACTGTATATTCGAGACTTGGTGTGTGTAAGCAGCAGGGCTTCAGAGGGCCTATTGCAATAGCAAAACTGAAGTCTTGATTGATTGATTGGTTTGTGGGGTTTAACGTCCCAAAACACCATATGATTATGAGAGACGCCGTACTGGAGGGCTCCAGAAATTTCGACCAGCTGGGGTTCTTTAACGTGCACCCAAATTTGAGCACAAGGGCCTACGACATTTCCGCCTCCATCAGAAATGCAGCCGCCACAGCCGGGATTTCAGCCCGCGACCTGCGGGTCAGCAGCCGAGTGCCTTAGCCACTAGACCACCGCGGCGGGGCCAAAGCTGAAGTCGGTCATAGCTTGCAGCATAACCGTTTGCCCGATACTATCTGCCTCGCGCTGGTTCCAAGCAATAGGTGCGAATAATCTGCATGCGTAGCTACAAATTTTCAAGGCGAAATTCTTCAATGCCTCATCAAACAGGAAAAGCAACCGTCGACGCCTACACGGTAGTGATGAAGACAACCCCATGAAGATATGACGTCATTGTGGCGTTACAGTTCGCAAAAACTTGGGAAGTTGTCATACTGATGCTGCTATTTCGTCACATGACAGGATGTTGTATAGTGACGTCCTCGTCACTTGGGCATAGTTTGGCTGGTCACGCAGGCACGTGAGGGGAGGAGAGCTGGCAACGTCTCTGATTCAGCAGGCAGTAAATAACCGTGCTATAGCTAATAACCCTGCGGGGCCGGGGAGGTCAATGCAATCGAATGAGACCGACAAGAAAAAGACGATGGCTTGCACTTGCGAGTCATCTTAGGTACCCTGTAAATGTTTTCAGAGTTGGGGGCCCACATACAAACACACGAACATACGTTAAGGGTGGTTGAAAATCTAACTATCCTAAAGTATGTTCGTGCGTTTGTATGTGGGCGTGTAATGTAAGCATCCAACATTACAATAATACGAACTCGAGAAAAGTTTAACCCCACACTCCCCGTTACCTCCCGATTATGCCACTGAATAACACAGAGTTTTTTTTTGTCTCCCAGTTAACATACGTAACAACAGTAAAATAAAAGTGCAGAACGAAAAAGTGTTACGTGAAGCATTAGGGTACAGTAAATTTTAAGTCGGTGTATTTCGATCTTTAACATTTGGTTTAGACATTTTGTACCTTATAGTTCACTTTCTCTTTCTTCTTTTCTTGCTCTTGCTGTTGCTGTTGTGATTAGATTTTTAATGTATATATTAGTATAACTGACCATACTTTAGCAAAATTTGCATTGTATTTTAATTTGCTAATACTGAAAGAAATAAAGAGGTTTCTTCTACATATATTTATCAATTCCTGCCTGCAATGGCTGCCTTCGAGCACGGACGGAATGCAAAAAGTGAAGCAATAAAGAAAGCTAGTTTACCATATTGTATGCGTATTTAAGTGAGAAATTAGGCAGCTAAAAGCCCACAGCTATGTTGCTGTCAAGCTTCTTCTATTTTTTTTTCTGTTTAATGGCGACATGAAATCCACCATCCCAGCATTGTTTTTCTTATACAACCTAAAACAGGTTCATTGCCGTAAAAAAAGCTTTTGACACAGTGCGAATCCATCTACAAATCGCTCCTAATTGAATTCCCCTCAAGTCCTGGCAATGAGAGGAGATTCTTTTTAGCGCGAGTGTTGTGGCGCGTGCACCCAGCGACACGCTTGTTGCTCGCGTAGCACCTCCGGTTAACCTATCGACTTCCGGTTTAGGCGTTTAGAAACAAAAATATGCAAAATAAGACCTTGCACCTTCTACACTTTGTATACACCAAAAATTGGCATAGAATGGTATGAACGTACGCCTAACGTGATGGATAAGCTGTGACATGAATAACATGACATGTTCGTCAGTTGCATCACAATTAACGACTCAAGTCACGTGTGACTTATACGTGTATACGCGTAAATCGCGGGAGGCTTATACATGTGCGAGCCAAGGGAGTAAAAATTAAATAAATAAAAATATAAACATGAAAAGAAAAGCAAATAAAAATAACACAAAACGTGCGTACATTAAAAAGAGGGAATTCGCACAAAATATCGTTTGGGAGTATAGCGTAAGCGATGCGAAAGCGTTGAGGTTTACTGTATAGGTAGTCTGCGGAACGCCGTTTTCTGTCGGCATCAGCGTGGCGTTTGTCATCTTCTCTTTACACCTGATTCTCTTCTCTTTACACCTGATCTCTTTACACCTGATCTTCTCTTTACACCTGATTGCACACACCAGGTGCGACGTTGCGGAAACTATGCGAGAAGTGCGGCGGCGTTTGTCATTGTAAACGTTCGTGCGTGCCGAGCACGAGTTCTCGCGTGAGGAATTTCCGATGAGCCGCAAATGAAGCCTCAAAGAGCGAAATTATTGATATTTGGGGTGTACCATCCCAAAACCGCCTTATGGTTATGAAAAACGCCGTTGTGGAGGGCTCCGGAAATTTCGACCACCTGGGGTTCTTTAACGTGCACCCAAATCTGAGCACACGGGCCTACAGCATTTTCGCCTCTATCAAAAATGCAGCCATCGCAAACGGGATTATATGCCGCGTCCTGCGGGTCAGCAGCCGAGTACCTTGGTCACTAGACCACCACGGCGGGGAAAGAGCGAAATAAAACAGACACCCAGTGGTCTAGAACAGCTTATCATCAATCGCATATGACAGATTTCTTTTAAATCTGAGACACAAGGCATCTTAATTTATTGTTCAGCCTAAAGACAAAAAGAAGTCATATTATGGGTTGTAAAGTCATTGGACTATCTTTTGTTGCGAACGCATCTACTGCAGGAAGCCTCGCGAGCCTCTAAAGGGGTGTACTTGGTGTATATGGAGCACTCGTGAAGGTCTTGGAACGCTGCCATGTTGCACGCATATAACGCCACCACTGAAACAAATGTTTGCCCACAAAATATCTCAGTTAAGTTTTTCCTGATGTTTAAAGTCCTCCTGTTAGCCCTTACATCTCCTCTTGCAGAAGCTTTGTAATCCACGTTCACCAAATCCAACGGAGCCTTGACAAAAAGTGTCATCTTGCTTCGTTTGGTTTGTACCACTTATACTCTCACATATGCTCCTTCGTTGCAAGCATGGAGGCGTAGCATGGGGGCCCGCGTTAAACCAATGGATCGAAATAAAACTTATTTGCTTTTATTCATTCATGCACATTAAAAAAATGCATGGCTGATACCCGCACTCTGTGCTCGCACCACACAAGGCATCTAGGTCAAACACCAGGGTCACCTAGAATTTTTCTTTTCTAACCGTAACAAAACCAGAACGGCTTTTCACAGCAAACAATATAACACTTCTAGTGTTGTTATGTGCAGATGAAGCTCTTTTTAAATGTACATAAGAATAAATATTTAGAATTGAGTTCTAGCGAAGTAGGCACAGCCATCTGGAACAAAATGTCACATTATTCGGGGGAACGTTCCACACTTCCGCCTTTAGGCAAGTATCGTAACGGTGTTTAACACGCCTGTACCCATAATCCAGAAACCACGTAAGTTAAGCTGGAAGTATTTTTAAGTGAATAACAGCGTGTATTCACATGTATCCATTATCAGGAACAGTCAAACTACAATGTGGTCTGGAAACCTGGTATTAGCTTTTTCGATTTTTGTCTTATTAAGCCTTTTGTGATGGTACGAGTGGTTTTTATGGTTGAAGCAGCCTAAAATTTAATAACGCAGCTCAACCTACTTTCTTGATGTCCTTTCAAGAAAGGGCTAAAAATTATTTTCAGGAGCCCTGAAACGCGCACGCGTGTGTGTCCCTCACTTTCATCAAAATAACAGCCAGTCATTGTCACGGCTGCCTAAATTATCAAGTATTACTAATGGAGTGCAGTTTCCCCCATTTATTTTTGAACTTGCCTGATCATTGCTATGCGCCAATCTCCGAGTTCGCTTGTGCCGAAAGCATGCATGGGGCTTACTGCTGCTCTTGATGCGTCTGTGACATCGCCCTTTTGTCGCATACCCCACTGTCCCTTCTACAAGACCAGCAATTAAGTCGCTTCGACAAACATAAAATATTTTTTGGAAGTCGTATATGTTTCTCATGACTTAACGCACAGAGATACAAATTTTAGTTTTTGTATGTCGTTAAATAGTAAAAAAATATTTTGCGCCAACATCTCATAGCAGGGGTGTCGGCATGAAGTCACGAACACGAGTTAGTGGTATACTGTTAGAACTGCATCTTAATAAAAAAAAGAAAAGTAAAAAAAGAAGCACCGAATTTTGCCTAATTAAGACCTTGGTTCGTTTGAAATGGTGCACTTTAGTCTTATTCACCGAAAAGCAAATGACTAGATCATAGCCGGAAGCCTCACTTTCCTGCCTAGTGTCCCTATAATGAAACGTTTTACCTTGGCTAGTTGCAGCTGACACAGGAGTGCTGACACTATACTCGAGTAGTGCCTGTCCTGCGTCTTTCTGTTTTTCCTATTATTTAGTCCTTACAAAGGGTCCTTCCAGAGTAGGCTCACAGGTAATTTTGTGGTACAGCCATCAATGAAACCCGATCAAGGATGTCCATGTTCAATCACGGCAGGAGTACCTTTACAGCCCGCACACGCTCACCCTTGCCAACGCGGAAAAGTGGAAAGAGATACTAGTCACTATCGTTTGGAGAAAATCACCCTTGAATAAGTGCGCCTCTCCTTTGAACAACTCTTCTTGCAGAAAAGCCAGATTTACAGGCGCATCCGCTATACACGTGCAGACTTACATGCGGCCATGCGGTAAGTGGCGTATTGGGAACATTATTTCTCAAACCTGAACAGCGAAGCCGGCAAGGTGGAAGAATCATCATGAAAGTGAAAACATTTTATTTATTCAATTGATTCTCGAATCTGTAGAGGATATTCATATTATTTCTTTTCAGATAACAGCGTTCTTAGTTGAAAACGAAAGTTTGACAAAAATCCTAGTGGCAATGACTAGTTGTCTGGTATCCTAAGCTTAATGGCTGCATTTGCTGCAAATAATAAACAAGGCAGGCCACAATCATGTGCGCAACTTACCCTCGTCCATTGTATTCCCACACATAGCTCAGAGCTTGCATGATGAATTTTGTGAAGACGGAGATCTAATGTGGACCAAAGCGTATAAAGCAATTTTCTTCCCGCCTTTGCAATAAAGTACAGGAATGAGTCCAAGAAAAAAAAACGCAAAAGGAAGATACTTCTCTCGGGTTTTTGACTGTGTGCGTTGCTTCGTGGGTGCTGCTTCATGCAATGCGTACGATTCTTTCCTTGGCCTCTTCATCGTGCCATGCCATTATTGCTCTTCGTTGTAAGAGTATTAACAAACTGTTTATAAGGTTGCAAAGGGATGAACGATGGGATCTGGTCTTCGCCTGTAGCATGCGAAATGTCGCTCATCAATCTGCTAACTTGGATGGGCTATATAGTTGGTTCATGAAAATGGTGGCAGAACAGTGCATGTAACGGGACGAACAAAACACACGGCACATAGCTGACTGTCAACTGTTGCCTATTTTGGAAAGACAGAAAATTTGTAGACAGGTGAAGAATGACAAACGTAAAAGCTTAAAATGGCAGTGATTCGGCCGGCCGTAATAATTGTAAATTGAGAGACGGGCTTACTAGAAGCAGCCAAAAGCAGTTAGCGCTCCATCAGTAGCACTTTGTGACAACGAAATTAGTTACCTCAAGCCTCATTTAGGATCACGCTGTTTCTCGTCACATGCTTTCGTTTTCTTGTTTTCCTTATTAGTTTTTCTTGATTCATTCTTCCTGGTTGAAGTATTCTAGCCTTGTTGTCACTTGTTTACACTTGCTTAAGAATCCTTTTTTTTTTCTGTTGGACTTTGGGTCTAGACTTCTGTTGATTTGTGAATGTCCATTTCTAACTGTTTTTGTCGGTTTTGTACCCACCTCCAAGCTATAGCCCTTTTCTCCGTTTTTTCTCGTGTTTATGATTTCGTGAAATCTTCTTCTGCTCGCACCTTGTAAACCCTTGTCTGATTTGATAGTTATGTTGGCTGACCAAATCACGCAATAGCATTTATGCCATCTTCTCTTTTTAGTTTGTCATCGCTAACCTATGCCAACTCTTTAGCGACCGGAAGGAGTAGGCCCGCTCCGTAGCTGTTTTCGCCCTCACTCTATACAACGGTGCAACACCCTGGTTCCACGAGCACCCATGAGCGGCGGCACATGCATTGGCGGCCACGCGCTACGGATGTCCTGTTTCAATCCGTGAGTACTGTACATATATGTTAACCATACTGGGCATGTTGGTACGTACTTGGGAGGAAACAGGAGTGCAAGCAAATACATGAACTACTGCATCCATGATTCTTTCTGTGTCGGCGTTTTAGCTCATGATGCTGTTCACTCCTGAGTGTACATTTTATATCCTCGCTGAGCTCGTACATACACTCTAAATTGTATTATCTCTGTGACGTGTGGGTTCAGGTGATATTTTTGGCATCTGCATGATCTAAAATAGTCATGAGTTCAACACTGTGATGTGCTCTTTCCTTAAATACTTGATTAATGCAAGTGTTTGGTCGGGTTGGTAATTCATCGCCTAGAAACTTTTGTAAGGTACGGCAAAATATGAACAGAGAAAAGGGAGACGACACAAAGTAGTGCTAGTTCGTGTTGCCGCCCTTTTGATGGTGCATGTTTTTCCTGCTGTTGGAATTTTTCTTTAGAAAGAGTTCCTATCCGTGTCCTATCAAGACCTTAAACAAGTGCCAAAACACCCGAGTGTGGATTCTTGTGCTTGTTAATGACCAGTGATCAATTTCATAATTTGCAATACTGGCTAGTGAACATGGGCAACTGTGCACAAAGCATGGAGCTAGGTAAAATATTTCCTTATTTATAAAACTTTTGTCACCTCTTCAAGGTACCTAAATAATTTATTTTTAGCTGTTGAATAATATGCAAAAGTAATCAAGGGTACAAAAATGTTTTGCTTGCTTCCTTCAATCTGTTTCTTGTAGAAAGATGTGTAGAAACGACCACTGACATGTTACATCATGCATATCTGTGTAATATAGTGTAGGTTACAAAAAGCACAATTTTTTAATTGTTTTCACTAGAGTTGTGTAGCTGTATCACCTAGACATAGCTCTACATTTCATGTGCCTGTTTGTTGCTCAATTTCACCTTGCACATAGGCGTGCGCATAGGAGTGGGGTGCAGCCCTCCTCACCCCCAACTTGTTACCTAAGACGGGGGCTACAAAATTGGAAGCTTACTTAACTAAGTAAGGGGGGGGGGGTGCCGTGGTGAACCTCCCCGCCACCCGAGTGTAGGGAAACCTTGCGCACGCCTATGACTTTGCACCTCTGAGCATGAGCCGTCAAGAGTTCTCAGTTAAAGAAGAGGGGTTTTAATGTGGAAGTTTTGTGTAAAACAAAGTTCTGGAATACACCCACTGTTGCATGCCGTAGTCATACATTGGGTGCCATTGGTATCGTGAAAGGAGGTTATTCTGCAATATTGCCTTGGAGAAGCTGGCTCAGCTGATTCCTCTGTTCATGATAGCTGGCTTCTCTCCAATTACTGATGAATCGGCAGCCCTCTGAACCGATGAATCGGCAGCCCTGTGAACTGATGTATAGTGGTTAGTTTTTTTTTTAACGCAGCATGAAGTCAAGGCTATGTGGTTCGACATTGAATCCAGATAAATTATTTAATATGACTGGTAAATATATATCACTATTCAGAAAAGGCCTAAGTTATCAATTGCAATGTCTATTCATGTGCTGCGCTAAAATGTATGCTTCAGTGCCTTCTAAGTTTTCATGTTCCCTCTTGCAGGTTTTAAATACAGCAGCGATGCCACCACGACTGTGCTACAAGAGACCCTATCATCAGTGCAAAGTCGAAAATTAAATACAAATGCAGTTATTCCTAGAAATGTCTCATTTGGTGTTTTTGTTTGTTTGTAATTATAAAACAGCACTTTCGAAATAATTGTAAACAAGGCCGAACTAGCTCCATTCATTGTCCTATCGAAACTGAATTGCTTGACAATGTAATGCGTGTTTCCAAATGCAGTCATTACACACTTGCAGCATTATTTATCGGCCTTGAAAGATTCTGACATGTAAAGAACAATGATCTGTTCGTTGGTGGAAATAGTCTGATGGTATTTCCTTTACAATCCTGTAATGTGTGCACACTTTCATATTTATAATGAAGTTATTTATTGATCTGCTTTTCAGCAAATGTCCTGTTGATGGCATACGGCCTTAGTTTACAATGCGATGTTTGATGTCGACCTGATGCATATGCTCGATGGCACTTCACTAGGCAACGGCCATCAGAAACTCAGATGTCAGGACTCTATAGACTAACGCTAGCCCATGGTCATCAGAAACTCTCATGTCGGGCCTCCATAGACTTACGCTAGACTAGAGTAATCAGAAACTCTAATCTCATAACCCTATAGACTAACGGTGGCCAATTACTACTAGACTCAAATTAGGTACGCATTAGAAAAGCGCATTAGACTGACATTAGACGGTTTGATGACTGTAATGTCGAATGACATTAGCCTGTTTATAAAAGCATATTAAATTTTTTTTCATAAGGGTTATTTATATATTCTCCGCTGTTACAACAATGAAACCCGTTGACAGAAATCGCTCTGTCCAGTGCGTTCTTCGTCCCGTTTTCTGCCATGTTTTGCCGCAATCTGCCCCTATTTTTTGTTTCTAAATATTCTGACTTTGCTTTAAGAACTCGTTAAAGCGCAATTTTGTGACAGTGAGTTTTCGTTATGTGTAGTAAATTTCTTGATGGCCTAATACGGCGTGTTCTTTTGGCGTGTATACGTCCCGTGCAAGCAGCGAATTTACGCGCTTGACGCATTAACTTGTACTCAGCGCAATAAATCTGCACGTATACAGAAACACCGTGAAACACAACACTGCGACGACAGGTAGCTTCGAGCCGCCAGTAATCGGTTTGAGTTCTTTTAACTCGCTGAATGGGAGTAGCCATCGGCTTTAATGACGCGCGCACGATTGCCTTATATGGCACGAACCGCCTTTCGCAACCTCAAGGCCCCTTTACGTTCGGTGTAGACAGCGGCGAGTGAGGGCGCGCTCGATTCATCGCAGAAGCAAACTTGCCCGACATCTCTTTCCCTGATTCCGCGGCGTATGTAGTACACGCCGAGCGGCCGAGCGCGCTCTGCCGCCGCTCCAGCCTTGACCAGCGTTCGGGTCACTCGGTTGCCGTACAGCCTTCAATTTGCGCGCTCGCTCGCTCTAGGACCGTGGGCGCTCTGCCGCACTGGAGAGTGGGCCACCAGTCGTCGCGCGCTGCTCAATGCCAAGGGCACGCCGACGTCGTTTAGTGCCCGCCAGACCAGGAGAGCGAAATGGGAGGGGGGCTGTAAGGAAATAGGAGCAGGTCGTAAGAAGAGTCATCTGCGGCTTAGAACCGCTCAACTTTTTATTCTATCTCTAGAGCTATCCATCTGCCCGATTCTGAAAAACTGCATGGACGGATGCTCCCTGTTTTATTTTTTATTTTGAAGACGTAAGTAAGAGGGCTGACGAGTGCGTTTGTAAGACTTCTAAAGGAGCGC
Organism: Rhipicephalus annulatus; assembly: GCA_013436015.1. NCBI lineage: Eukaryota > Metazoa > Arthropoda > Arachnida > Ixodida > Ixodidae > Rhipicephalus > Rhipicephalus annulatus. The sequence continues at coordinate 115,232 of WOVY01012730.1, read as the reverse complement.
GTGTCCTGCCACGTGAACTTGCAGCGCCGCTCGTTCGCCCGGACCACGTCCACCGTCTCGTGCGTGAGTCGGCCTTTGTATATACGCTGACCCGCGTTTCTTCTAAGCACGTTCTTTCCTGCGCATATTTGGTAGCGAAGCTTCTTGCGTCACCAGTATACTTGCCTTCTTCCTACTCGGGAACCGCTCTTCTCCATCAATTTCGAATGCCAGCGCATATTCGATTCATTCCTCCTTATGACAAACCTGCTCCATTAATTGTTTTATCTCTTTCTTTTCTTTTCTTTATTTAGCTCAGTGGAGGCACTACATTTTTCACGGAGTCGACCATCTATGGCGCGGCGTACACCAGTCGCACGATGACGGCGCTCCACGTCTTCTTTCCCTCTAATTTTTTCCGGTGCCAGTACCATTGCTATTGTAATTTTTCAGCGCATCTTGAGAAGGTCGAAGTGGGCTGCTGAATGAACTGCAAAATTCTTTTATTCTTTATCCGCTTTTTTTCTTGTTATAATTAATTGTTTACCTTACTTCCTACCAGCATTTGCTATCCTTCCTTGCATACTGTGCTGCTTCACGGGCCAATATAAGAACACTGCTTATGCAATGACGTTTTGGTCACGTGGTTCTACTTGCTGTCACCGGCAATCTATAATGACATTGATCCACTATATACAAATTTAACGCTTTTGTTCCAGTTACTGCAAATTCTTCGTATTTATAGCGCTTGAACCGCGAACTACAAGTGCTTGAAAACCACCGCCATCAAGCACGTGAGATCACTTCTTGTCGACCATTAGGATTCACTTGGCAAGCCAAAACAGCTCGATGAAGACGAAATTATTGAATGGTCTGCAGGAGCCAATTTCATTATGTCGTCAAATCATTTGTGGTATTCTGCTGTTTCAGCTACGTTGGAGTATAACCGCCTTTCTTAATTTGCTGAGGTAGACTGGCATCTGGTTCCTTGGGCTCAATGAGGACGCCATGGTAGGAGCTTTATACACTGTCCGCCGCACTGAAGCATGCACTTGAAGGCGCCGAAGCCTTCGTTGCACCCATAGTTTCTTTATCGCGAGTCGCATTCCTCTCACACAACGTTCGCGCTGACAACGCGGCTCGTGCCACTGTGCGTGAAATGCGATGCACGTCCGCCCAAATCACGCGGCATCGGCGAGCGCGCGCTTGACGTACCACGCTTTAAACGAGGGCGTCTCTACTTCGGTGTTGTTGTGCACGTATTTGCCGGAGGGTTGGGGGAAGGCTGAAAGGAGGGGGCAACTGTGCCCAAAGGCAGTGCAATTCTCGGGGGGCGGCGAACGAAGGAAAAGGGGCACTCAGAGGAGAGAAGCGTCTGGCGTCTCATCGGGGCCGTTCTCTTCTTTAGCCCCGAAACTCGCCCATTGGAACGCATGGGGCGAAGCGGATGAGCGTTTCGCATCGTTAACCTGCACGTCGTCTCGCGCAGCCCGCATGCGAGCTGAGCACGCGGCGGCAGCAGTCGGCACGCTCTGCTGGTTCCTCTTTTTTTCGGGACCCGCTCTCATCCGCGGGCCCATTTCCGACGCCAGCGCCGCGGCCACGTTGATGACGCGGATGAAATCCATCGGACGTGACCACGAGCCGCTTGTGGTTCAGTGTAAGTACATGCTGACGCTGTTCTATGCAGCCTAAAAAAAAAACCTGCTATATACAGCAGCGCCATCAACGCGCCGAATGAGAAACACACAGTATTTCTTTTCATTATGTAATAACGGCTTTGCACCGCACAGTAACTTATACCACGCATTTGAATCATAAAACGATGGCTCTTAACTCTACAGAATGATTTTTGTCACCACACAGTAACTTATACCACGCATTTTAATCATACAAAGATGGATCTCAACTCTACCGAACGTCCTTTGTTAAAATGGTTGCTTGGACGAGTTAGTTAATACTTAGGAAAGGTAAAATGGCTCAAATACGACGGCATACTTACAAATAGGCGAATACACGCCGTTAGTCTTTCGGGTGTGTCCCCCCCCCCCCTTTTTGCCGTTTTATCTTTACTACTTTTTTTTTGTGGCTCGTGTGACTGTAACTTAATAACTGTACTGCTTGCGTGAGTCGTCAGACGCTTGTATACATACATCTTCCTCTGATTTTCGAAGTTTTAGTATAGCGTTCGCGTCAGGTATCCATCTGCAGAGCTACAGAAATGCAGCAAGACCATTGCGCGCTGGAGTAGGAGGCTCTCATGAAGAGCAGAGAAGGTCGGGGACTGGCGAAATAGTTGGTGAACTTGAATTGCTCGCAATATACGGGAGCGCAGAGATGTGAAAAAGCTTACGCTTCCGATGGTCTGGGTCCTTCAAATATGAGAGAAATTCGCCAACACAAGCATTACAGAAGTAAAATTTACAGCAAAAGAACAAGCAGAATGGCTTCAGTGTTCACACATAGATACACAAACTTTTGACAAAGAAAATCGCGAGGACCTTTACGCAATGACGCACTCTGAGAAGTAGAGAAAGCACAGATTCGGGGCTGTGTTGCATTAATTACCACGAGTAGAACACAGCGAAAATTCAGCCTGCAAGACCAAATAAACAAAGGTTTTCATTTCATCCTTACCTTGTATTCTACAATTTCTACAACAAACATAAATGCATGGAGTCAGATTCAAACGTTACAGAGCGCGTCTCCAGGCGTTCAAGGCATAACTCCGTTGGTCTGGGAGTTGTGCCTTGGGTACAGTGACCCCGGTCGCCGTGTGCCCATGGGAGCATACAATTAAAAAAAAGTCAATGCAGTCATTTGTCTCTACGTTTATTAAAAATCATTTGTCACCACATCATGGCGCTAAGAAGATACTGTGTTTTCGTATGCTCGTAGCGAAAAAAAAAATAGCAGCGCTCGACTGGGCATCGTGACAACCTAGACATGTTACAAACCTTGCAAAGTCATTTTAAAGTGCACGTGCGGCTGTTTTAAAAAAAGTAAACAAAACAAAGAACTTAAACATCATTCCCACCAAGCCGAGTTTTCTTCTCTGTATAGCACCACAGAGAGAAAATTTCATACCGCAGGACATTTGAATGCATGGTGCAACATGGGCAGATACATAGGTAAAAAAGAGAAAGAGAAAATCAGAAGCTGTATAGAAGGTGAGTTGACTGGGTACATTGCAGGAAAACTCGCTGCGCGGTTCTTTTCGAAGACCACACCCATACTTCCTCGCCTGGCAAAGAAGCAGGAACTTTTTCCTCCGTCATCCCTATCACACTTGCTAAAGATTCGCTATTCTTTCCTGTCAGTTGAGAGTTAGAAACATGAAATTTTTTTTCGAGCAGCTGTTAGCAGTGAAGAGAAGGCGTCGCCATGTGCTCAAGAAGTAAAAACAAACTTCCACACCCAAGTGCAGTGCCTTTACCTTCTACAAGCCATTTATGGGCAACATAAGCGCACCAAATAAGTAGAACTGGGACAGTGTGTTCATTCAATTTTTGTATATAACGCCACGAATAGAGACATACAATGCCCCATGAGACGAAGACAAAAGCGGTTGCCTCGTGTGGTTGTTTCACCGGTAATAACAGGCCGTCTATAGTCACACGTGTGTAGGACGGAGAGAATCCCAGGGCAAGTGATTGAGAAACGTGGGGTGCCTGGTAAGGCTCAGGGGCAACGATGACTCTTCGAAACCCGTGTGGCTTGGAATCCGTGGAATGGCGCAATACAGCTGTAGTACTAACTCCGGCCCGGCATCTGGAAAGGCCCCACCTGAAGTGGGCCTTGTTGTGACGTTCACCTGAATCCGTGCTCTTAAAGGTTCATTCACTGGATGGCTGTACCTTCAAGTGCGCCGGAAAAACCACGCGCTTGTTGTCTTTTCTTTCCAGCATGCAAAAAAAATAAGTTGCCGCACGTTCCGCTGGCTTAAAACTTGGCGACAAATAAAGAAGGAAAGCGTTTAACAAAGAAGCACGCACAGACACACACATTCAGGGACAATGCATTCAAGTAAGAAGGCCGTAAAACTAAGAGTCCAGGTCCCACGGTGCAACACTATTGACGATTAGTGTCCATCAACTTCAACAACAGGATACATGCGTACGCTTGCAACAACAAAATATCATGGTGGTATTACCAACACGAAATAAATATGTTACAAAAAAAGAAGCGCGGACAGGCAAGACTGCGAATCTATCGCATCGCACACTGCGTGCCATATCGGACGCCTATACAACAAAAGGAGGTTAGAAAAAAGGGTGGGGGGAGGGGTGTATAGGAAGCATACGTCGGCGCGTGGGAGTCAATGGATGACTAATATTCTCCTGAATGCATGATGATCTGGCAGCTGCGAAACTGAAGCCGACGTCTTTAACGCGACGCACGCAGCTACGCTGTTTCCAGAACAGCCGAGACGCTTTGCCTACGTACCTGAGCACAAAACGGCGCTAACGACGCACATCTTAGACAACATTATATCTAGTTGCCATTTTGCTTTATAAGCTCTAGAAAATGATCGCTTTTTATGACGCTCTCACTGATTTCGCAAAAATCCCACGCTGTGTTCACAGAATATTACAACTCGTTCTGGCATTTTTGTATCAAAGCACAGCTCCCCATTTAACGGTTGCATCAGCTTCCAGTCTCAGAAAAAAAATGTTTATGAACATTTGTGAGGTACGTGGTGTAGAAGCTGGGTAAAGGGGGAGTAATGTAAGCTATAAGATTGTATATCTGCAGCAAAGAGCGATGATGAGGGCCTAATTGTATACAGCAATGGATGAATGTCATTTCGTAATGCAGTGTCTTCTGAGAGCAATGCCCGAAGCAAATAATATTCTCGTGGCAGTATGGCATTTGACGCCACAGAGGGGGAAAAGAAATAAAACTGCCGTGACCTCATATGCGTTCCTTTCGTGAACCATTTGGCTGGCTCTGCTTGCCTGCTAGTCACGTGACGTAAGGCAATGGCAAAAAGAGGGACTATTCCTCACCGCTACGTTCGACAATGTTAGTCTAAATGCGACTGGCCAAGTGATACTTTCGCAGCAGATCAGTCAGCTCAGTCGCATTGCTCTTCCTACTCAGTTTGAGGCAGGTGCCACACCAAAATTCACGCCACAAGCCCTCACGTTTCCCCACGGCCTGTCGTTCGCGATGGGCCTGCGTGTTCCACGCTAACGCTTGTGCGGTGGGAGCATCCGTAGAACACGCAAGAATCGCAGCACTGGCGAGAAACGTGACGTCTTCACTGTGGAGTGATGGCCACCTTGACGAACTCGGGGCTGTCGTAGGAGATGATCTGGTCGTGGTTTTTGCTGTTCGCAATGTGGCGCACGCGTACAAAGAGGAACGAGGCGACCAACATGGATACGATGAGCAGAAGCAGGAGCACGATCAGACCCGCAGCAAAGCCGGGGAGCGAGATGCAAATGTTTCCGTCTGCCGTCGCGGTGCGGCTGCTGTACACATCTACTAGGGTGTCGTTGTCTCCCGTAGGCAAGTTGAAGGCGACGTCTCCCGGTGCCACCACCTGAATGACCTTCTGGGTCTGGATGTCGGTCGCGTCGGCCCCAACCTCTCGCCGGCGTCGCCGAGCGTCATGCGAGCGTGGCATGCCACCCGTGTGCGCGATTGCGTAGCCCGTGTTCGAGTGCACCACGTCGTTGTCGCTGGGCAGCTGCTCACCCTGTCTATTATAAAATACGGGTGGCGGATTCTCTTTTGGCGGGTCAGTCGACACAGTGACCGCGCCTTGTTTTTTGGTCACAGAGACGGTCTGTTTCTGCGACTCAGACGGCTTGACGAAGTGCGCCTTCTGCTCCGAGTACGCCGACGATGGGTCGCGAGGTGCCGGCAGGTAGTGGCCGCCCAGGGCCGCGTCCCCATCACACTTGGGCTCTGGACACTCGTAGCGACACACTTGGATGACGCACTGGAAGTGCACGTTCATTGAGTCCGGAAACTTGAAGGCCTGGAAGTAGGCATATGACACGACCGACGCCGAGGCACCGAAATTCTTGATCTTCTGGAAGCGGCTCATAATCTTGGGGCGCGCTACGCATCCGTATTCGTCGACCAGCACGATAGGCTGGTGCTTGCCATCGTGCGCGATGCAGTTGCGCACCAGCATGTCGAACTTGTTCTCATCGTCCTTGATGGCCAGCACCATGGTCATGGTCTGGCCTATTTTTACAATGCCAGCAACCTCGCTGGCCCAGGGTCCTTTGCCCACTTGGATCTGCATCCAGCACTGGATGTTGTCTCCGAGAAAATTGGCCGTCACTGCGTCCAGCATGTCGACGTTGAAGGGACGAAAAGTGACTGCCTTCTCATAGAAGTCGTACCAAGTGCAACGTAGCCGACGCGCCTGGTCCCAGATCTCTTGCACCTGTGGGTCGTATTGGACTATGATGGTGTCTTCGATGAACACGCCACTGCCGAGGTTGTCGTAGCCACCCTGCTGGCTACTGGACATGCCGCAGCTGCCCAGAAATATGTCGAAGTTGACGGCGATGTGTCCCGTGTTCGGCGGCAGGTGCACGCACTTAGGGTCGCTGTAGTGTCCCTTGCTGAAGATCATGCCATGAAATGGTCGGTCGAACTCGAGGAATACCTTCATATGGTTCTTTTCGCACTTGACATTGAGGCTCTTGATCTGTGGCATGTCTGGTCGTCCCAATGGCCACGGGTCACCCGGGTCCTGCGGTCCCACGGCTGCAACCGCATGGTGGTCACCGTGGTGATCACCGTGGTGATCGTGTATCGGGATGATTGGCACGGCTGCCACGTGCCCCGCTGATGCCTCGTGGTGCGGCCGCTGCTGCGGCGGCTCGGGAGGCTCGTAGCCACCACCCCCACGATGCTCGGCCGGGATGTGGGCTGTCTCCTCCTGCTGCAGGTCCTGAGCCTTGTCGATCTCCTTGGCCCATACCTGCAAGACAGAAATGAAGCCGTGTTAATTCATCACGTACGCTGTACAATGTAATACGCTGTGTATAACAATGCATTTTGAAATACAGCAAATCGTACTGCTAATTTTCATGCTTATTTGGCATGTTTCGTTGTTGTCTCGTGATTGCAGTTCTTTAATAAAAGTCTGAAATGGGTTGGCTTCTTTTTGCTTTGTGTTTGAAAATTTTAATGTATTTTCGTTATAATTGCATACTATAGATGTACAGAACATTCTAGTGATATAGCTGCTTCGGAAACTCATGTGTTAACATTTTCATGAATCCTTGCCGTGGCAGTCACATTTCGGTGGAGGCAAAATGATTGAGGCCCATGTACTGTGCCACGTTAGTGCTCGTTAAAGAACACCAAATAGTCGATATTTCCGGAAACCTTCCTTACGGCGTTTTTCGTATTGATAGTTTTGGGACATGAAGCTTTGTAATAATAATAATAGTAACGTTATTATTATTATTATTATTATTATTATTATTATTATTATTATTATTATTATTATTATTATTATTATTATTATTATTTCGATGAACCCGTCGTAACCTACTTCTTGTAGTTTGTATACGATGCACATATATTGCACGTGCACAATACAATAACGTTGCTTTTTTATCTTTTTTCTTTGAAAACAAGATAGATCATCGGGTGCTTGAGCAAACTTTTATGAATATATTTGATGGAGGAATCACACAATACTTGTATGTACTCAGAACATGATGTTAGAAAGTCACTGCACGCTGTCAACATGACGTGTGTTTGCTGTTCTCTCCGAGCGCAAGATGCGCCTGGGAAATGCACGCATTGAAACGGTATCACGAAGACCACACAGTGTTCATACTGTACGCACCCCTACACGGCAATACAGAGTGAGGCTTCGCCGCATAGGGTGGCATGATAGCCAATGCCCACTGAGCCTTATAGAGGGCATCGCATGGGCGTGAGTATAGGGAGTCGCACACTTTGACTGAATTGGCATTTTAATTATGAAAAGTTCCCTGGCCACTTGCCCTGGTCTATAAAAACTTTGAACCTGTCATGCAGTTAGTCTTAATGTTGACAGTGTTGACAGAACGAAGCACTAGAATGACAGTATGAAAGGTTCTTTCATGAACGCAACTACTCTCATTCCATCCAACGTATGCGAAAATTCCTCGGTCATGTAGCGGCAGTAAAAAAAAAAAAGCGGATAAGGCATGGTTCACGCGGAATATCTCACTGTGAGACAGAGAAATAAAAAGAGAAAGTCACATTTTGCGGGATTATTGCAGGATTGCTTACCTCGTATAGATTTTGAAACTTAAAACTTTACAGCTCGTTCTTTATAGCACCTCGAAGTTGACCGGATGGTATTGTCGGACCGTCCGGCCTAAGTCATTGATACTTCAATTTTGAAAATATTGATAAACGCAACCGATAATATAGGTTTTTATGCAACATATGCGGTGTCATATAGATATGTTCTTATCAGATGAAATTTTCAGGAAGGCGATGGCACGAGGCGCAAAAGGCGTTACTTGTTCGCGCATACATGGAGCTATCTTTTCCGTCTGTAGTTAGTCGCAGGTTGGAGCGAGAATATAGGCAACGGTTTTCAGCAGGAAGGAGCTTCAATCGTCTCCACTTATTTTGCAGCATTTCTCGTAGCACGCGTGTACTGCGCAATATTTGCCCCGCGAGCATCGCGCACACGGAAGTCTCTCAGATCCGACAGCGTGTCGCAGTTGCGACGCCACCCTTGTTGTTATTCGTGTTTACAGTTTTTTTCGCTGTCCTCGTCGTACTCTAGTAGTAAACATGTCGTGCGTGTTTCAACACCGTTTCATATTTGGGGAATATCAAGAGCAAAAACAACAAAAAACATTGGTGAAGCTAAATCTGACTTTTAAAAGAAACGCGCCTTCTCGCATACTGATAGGGCGTCCCCGGTAGCTGCGCAGATGGCCCACGAGCTTCCTTCTTCACGCAGAGCACCGTGTTGCCCTTCACCTTCTAAAGCGACAGAGCCTAAATTTGAGAGGCCCGTCTTTCCTGAGCTGTTTCTTCTCACCTGTCTACACACACCTATATAGATGACGGTGCTGAATGGTCGTGGAGCCATTTTCCGACACGAGGGCGTGATTCGGGTCGGTTTAGCAATCCACCTTGCTCTTTTCTTTTCAACCAACTTTGCAAACCAAACGTCATGTATCTTTCAACTTTACGCAGCCTTAACGAAGTTAACGACATACTTTTTGAGGTCTCATTATGGTTTAAGAAGATGAGGATAATCTCGAGCGGCAATTGAATGAAAGCAGTGATTGCATTATTAGTGGGAACTTTCTGTTCCGATTCTCTTCTTGTAAAGAAACTCACCAGCACACAGGACCGCAGAGACCTCAGTGATTAGGGATATCTTCTTTTACGGTCCGTGCAGGTGAACGCCTGAAATATGCTTTCCACGGAGCGACTTGCTTTCTGGTTAACCTCCCTGCCTTTCTTCATATATATATATATATATATATATATATATATATATATATATATATATATATATATATATATATATATATATATATATATATATATATAAGGGAGAGAAGTGTATACCTAAGGGCTCGTATTTCCGTGTTTTAACACAATAATAATGAGATATAACAGACAGTAATGCCAAGGAATGTACAGGGGAAGAACCAATGGAATGTAAATAAGAAGAAAGAAGAAAGAAAAGTGGATGAAAAAATTACCAGCTGTGAGCATATATATATATATATATATATATATATATATATATATATATATATATATATATAAGGAAAACAAGTGTACACTTGCGGGCTTTTTCCGCGTTCTGACACAATATATATGAGATCTAACAGGCAATAATGCCAAGGAATGTATAGGGGAGGTTATCAGACCAATTGTAATGTAAATGTGAAGAAAGAAAAGTGTGTGAAAAGATAACTTGCCATGAGCAGGAACTCACGGCAAGTTATCTTTTCACCCACTTTTCTTTCTTCACATTTATATACATTACAATTGGTCTAATAACCTCCCCTATACATTGCTTGGCATTACTGTCTGTTAGACCTCATATATATATATATATATATATATATATATATATATATATATATATATATATATATATATATATATATATATATATATATTAGTGTGTCCGAAAGAAAGCCTGATGAATTCGATAAATCGCGGGAGATCCAGTGCGTTGTACGGAACTCACGAATAACGCTGATATCTTTCAATCACTACATTTTACCAGGATAAACCTATATCGACTTTTATTTACTTCAAAACGAGGAGATGATCGGGGCATATAAAGCGTGCGAATAAGCATTTTCACGCTCAGTTTGACCTGCAAAGGTATTAACGTGCAGTGATTCGAGTCTAGCCTATACAGTCACGCACGCGTGAGGGCTGATAGCAACTGTGCTAGCGCGGCGGAACGTGAGACGGTTATTTTACACGCTAGCGTATACACGCTCGTACACCCGGCTGGCGATCTGGTGCGCCCAATCTGTGCTCCTGGCCATACGCACACATCCCTGATTCCGTCAGTGGTTGGCGCCATGGCTCCCTGCTCTCGCGCCTTCCGATTCGCGTGTATTTAGCAATACACACGGGCAGCTCACTATCGGATCGGAAGTCGTGCTCACGGATTTGTTACCCGTGGGCGCGTCTAATGGAGCTGCGCGAGATCGGTCATCTCGGTAAATAAGTCGTCTGCCATTTTTTTTGTTTAGATGTTCTTTTCTTCCTTGTCGGGGAAATATAACCCCTCTTCGATCATATTACAGAACCGTGACAGGCCGCTTTGGCCAAATAACCGAGCTCGCTTTACACGAACCTGGCGAAGACAAACTGCCAGGGCACCGCAGACCCTCGATCGGGGAATGACGATGGTGCATGCGTGGGGGTCATCGCAAGAATTTGTCTATTTAACAATGCCTCCTCCCCCCCCCTTTTTTTACAGGAATTACTGAGAAGGAGCAAGAGCTTCTCCCTTTGGTAGCAGGCCGGGTCAAACGGCCCACGAGTTCTGCGCGGGCTGTCGGTGAGCGGCCTTCGCCTGACCCTTTTGCAAGGTGACTGAGGGGATGCGCCGGCTGCCGCGTTTCCAGCCGCAAAGCACGTGCGCCGCTACAGCCGGTGTAAGAACAGCTAGGGCAACAGGTCGCCGTGCCAAAATCCCTGTGCGCACCGCAAAGTTTGCACGAGCATAGATGGTAGAAATGAAAAAAAAAAGAATAAAGATGTGGAGTCATGGCAGCAGTCCGACCTACGTGACGCTTTAGTTTGACCTTTTATGCAATACGCCCACTGTATACGGGCATATATATATATATATACGGAGCGATGTGGAAACGCCCCCGCGTCGATCGACTCCGATGGGCACTGCCTTCTTTGCACGATGCTCTGTAGCTCGCGTTGACCTTCCAGTCGCGCGGTAGGGTTATCGACTCTATCCGGGGTGTGGGCATACTTGGTTGAGAAGAATGCCTCAGAATAATGTGGTGCGTGCATAGCCAGCTGTAAGAAGCGCCCACGTAGCGAGAGATAAGCTCCGGCCTCAAGAAAATTGAGTGATCAGTGCTTTACTCGGCTCGGCCGTATACCTGATCGAGCGCTGATATCCGAAGACAGTTGAATGGAACACAGTGAGTGCAAACACAAACTAGGAAATTCCACCCGGCGTGTGGTCCAGAGAGCATGAAAACAAACGAATGAGTGATTTCAACCTGAATTAGATGGCGTATATTGTGTTGACGGCTTAGGACAGGTGACCCTGTCCATTTAGGACAAGAGTTCAAACTCGCAAAGCTCTACACCTGAGATATAACGCATATCGAAACCAAGTTGTCACCTGCAAAATCATTCGATTCCGGGGATGACACTGAATCAAGCTTGGCCAACTGGTGTTGGCCAAGTTGAACATAAACTGCGGTTCTTTAATGTGTACGCAAACTAGCAGTACGGGATTTTTTGTAGTTTGGCTCAATGGAAATGCGGCTGGGAATTGAACTGTGACCTAATGCTGTGCAGTATAGTCCTAATGCCGAACAGTATAACAGCAGCAAGATAATCGCAGACACCTTCATGTCACAACGCATAACACGGACATTACGCAAGAATACTTCACGCAGTAAAGTAGCCAAGAAGGGTGGGGAGGGGGGGAGATTGGGGAGTCTAACCTCTCACCTCGAAACTATTAAATTTTTATTGATGACGCCGAACAGGCTCATAAAGAGTGGGCCACACTCGCCGTCTTGGCTACTGTTGGCGCTGACTGACACTCCCACGTTTAATTCAAAAATATATAGTCATGGTAGCTCAGGTCGTAGAGCATCGAACGCGTTATTCGAAGGTCGCAGGTTCGGTTCCTGGCCACGGTTCATCCACTTCTTCTTCACATTTACATTATGATTCGATCGAATAACTTTCCCTATACTTTCCTTGCGTTATTGTCTGTTAGATCTCATATATATATATATATATATATATATATATATATATATATATATATATATATATATATATATAACCGTTTCACGTTGCTCCTACCTCCTGTACTGTAATTTCGGCGTGTATGAGCAGAATGCGCGAGCGACATGCGCACATTATATAGAAGCAAATGCGGAACACGGATCCTATAGCATTGCAAATACGCAAACGTGCTGCTTCAAAAAACGTGAGCCCCCATCTTTCTCCTCAAAAAAAAGGAAAGAATAAATAAAAGGCAAGCGAGACAAACTCGACCTGCCTATCGGTAGCTCGCCGGACAGAACACGTACGCACTTCCTGCAGCACGCAAGCACTCGTCCTGCTTCTCCTATTCGACCTTGATCGTCATGATCAGTTACCGCATCTTCTTTATTCTTGCATTTCTTTTTTGCTTGTGAGTGTCTGCATTTTTTTTTTCGTGTGAGTGAGCTTCATTGCTGGCGTCTTCGGGTACCTTCTCGTGACGCCACACCACTCAAGTCGTCTCCTGTAGAGGTATACACGCAAGCGTGCCTCAACGGCATCACTAATAAGCTGCCTAATATTGAATGATCCGTAATGCGATCCTTTCCCCTGAAGGTTACACACAGGATGGATCCAAGTAGTGCTGTTCTGACTTCATACGGTGAACATCGGAGGAGAAGTTTTCGTTTAAAATACCAGGCAGGCACGTACTTCTGACTGTTGCTGACACGCAGAGGATTTCTAGCACTAGCTGTACACTTGCATTTCAAGGTCCATGGAAGGTTTTCTTTGGTTTTGTGCCATCACTGAATATTAGGAATAGCTCCATTACTTTTGTCCTTTTATTTGGAAAGTTAAATCACAATCAGAAACTGACACGCAAGAAGAAAGTCACTTTTAAAGATAGTTAGCGAAAGACTACATTATACAGACGTCCGTAATCAGATGGAGATTCTATCTGATGATAGTCGTCGGAAATAATCCTTGTATCAGAATGAACATGTAAACACCACGTGATTTACACAACGCGATGCTAATTGCGTGGGCTCGGATTTACGTGAATCCGACCCTGAAAACTTGTTCAAAATGTGCCATTAAATGTAGGCTATATGCACATGTCTGTAAATTGACACGCATGCAGCACAGTACTCGATTGGTTCCATGCCACCAGGAATGACGAGTAGGACACTTTGTATGGTCAGACGCATAAGTGACCGAGTCTTTGCAGCTGTTTTATGCACGTCGCACGAGGTCGATCCTGTATACCGGCACATTTGCAACTGCGACAGCCCCCAGACGGAGCACAATTTATAGACTAGTGACCAACGCTCTTGCTTATTGACGTCAGAATTGGTGATCTTGAACGGTGCGGTTGTAAACGACGGGGCGAATCGAATACGGAAGCCAAGAGGGCCGTCTCGCCGTGCGGTGAGCCTTGCGTGATTGCGATGGAACAGATACCTGCTGCCTCCACTGTACAGGAGAAAATGCGCAGCGACCTCTGTGGGGCTACTGTAGTGACATACACGAGCGGTAATGCAGACAGTACGCAAAAGGCTTAACGGCCACCGGCCAGCTCCTTCTACTACGCGACGCCTGCATCCGGTAAATTTGACGCGTAGGTGCATCGCTACCGCATTCTCTGCATACAAAGACTACTGTGATATCCATTATACATATATACGTATGCCGCTTGCAAGTGCTCTTAGGTGCATGTGATAGGGTGAGAACCATTTCATTTAAGCCTTACTTCCGTCACCCAATGCTGGGGTAAGGACGTGTCAAAGGTGCTATACGCAGCGCCGAAACGGTGTGAAATTGCCACGTGTACCTCTCCTATAAAAACGTCCCTGGTGAGCTAAAAAGAAAGCTTAGCCTGCTTGATGAAAGGGTAGGATGCAATCAATATTCCTATGACATTAACGCGTAGGAGAAAGACGAGAACAAAGAGTGCGTGAATAACGATCCACCTGCCAGCACTACACGTTTTTTTTTTCTCCTTTGCGCCTAAATTCTCAACGTCAACGAGCGTGACGCGGAAACTGAGCCGTGACACGCGATATGCGAATTTACGCTGGGATGACGCACAGCAGCCTACAACAATTAATGATTCAATCGCGACTCAACTCGCGCGACGTTCTTATTCGTCATCGCTTCCGTTTTACTTTATACTGCGTTCAAGGTTGCACAATTCTCAGCTCCAGGTCTACATTTTTTTTGCTTCTTCTATCTCGGTGGCTGCTACGTGATAGACCGACCACACGGAGAACTGCTGCAAAGCATCTGCACGCTCGGTTGCCCAGTTTTGCGAAACTCGTCTCTTCTTTCTCCCTTAGGCGGCTTCTGAGACGACGAAAAATAAAAAAGTGCGCACACAGAATATAAAAAAGAGATAAAAAACGAGATGCCGTATGCGTCTCTTTTTACGAGTGAAGGCGGCGTTATGCACATTCACCTCAAGAGGTCGCATTTGCTACGCTTAATTCCGGCAAAAAAAAAAGGAAGGGAAGGGGGCTGAAAAGGGTTGCACTTTATTAGTATTTTTATTTTTAATTTTCCAACGTTTTCCTCTCTTCAACGTAATGTCCCCCAGCGCCTCGGCAACAGTACACGCGCGCCGCCTGCCGAGCCTTCATGTCTCTTTTACTCTTCCGTGTTCAGTCATTTCCGGCAAAAAAAAAAGTACAGGGAAAGAGCGAAAGAACGAAAGAAAGGAGCAAAATAAAAGTCGAGCGGCGGAAGTTCGCCCCATCTTGTCCTTTTGACACCCCCCCCCCCCCCCAGAGCTTGGGTGCAGCTCCCTGTGATTATATTTTTAGATGCCATCACTTCGCACTGGTGCATGTATGAGAACGTATCTAGTGCCAGGGCACGGACAGACACGGAGTCATGGCCCCACGAGTCAGACACTCTGGAAATTTACTTGTTTTGTTTTTCACTCTGATGAATATGGCATGAAATGAGAACAAAAAAGTAAAAAAAAAACGAAATATATTTGTATGCATCTGGTCGTTTAGGAAGTGTACCACAATATGAGTTGGGCCATTGCCAGAGAATTTCTTAACG
Source organism: Rhipicephalus annulatus (assembly GCA_013436015.1). NCBI lineage: Eukaryota > Metazoa > Arthropoda > Arachnida > Ixodida > Ixodidae > Rhipicephalus > Rhipicephalus annulatus. The sequence goes on along the minus strand of WOVY01012730.1, from coordinate 99,743 downwards.
CGGCGAATAATTTTGGGTAAGTAAGCTACTGCGCCGTGTTACCGCACTTTTTCAGATGGTGTCCTGTGCTGAAGTACTTCGCCAAGTTTTGCTATGATATTAGGTGCAAGAGATTGAGAGGAACAGTGTCCCTTACCAATGTTGAACTCCACAGGCACAAATGCGCGAGACGAGCCCAAACTGAATTTGTTAATCTCAGTGAATTTCGAAACTTTTCGCAAAGCCTGCACACTGGCTTCATTAGGTACTGCGCAAGACCAGCTTGAGACCTTTTATAATATTTTTGGCACTCCCTCGAGAGCTTAACATCTGGCGTCTTCGGTGAATTGCTGGTACGGACGGAATGCGTGCGTTGTGTCTGATAGCGTGCATTTTCACTGGCAGTTTGAGAGCCCACGTCAGAGAAGTCGTGATTGCAGTGCTGAACGAAAAGACTCCATTAAAAAAAATCACTCTGTTAGCATTATTTTGCCTTTATTAGCATTATATATGCATGCCTGTCGCCGTGCAGCCTAAGCTATTATGTTAAACTACATTAGAAGCTTCGCAAGAGTGTTCGGAAGATGTAATAAGCAATCACTAACGCACCTAAGTTTCAACGTTAGTGTTGCCATAATTTCGTAATACTAGCAATGCCGAGAAGAAATGTCGTTTCCGGGAGGATTTTTGATATGATATGTGGAATATAATGTCCCAAAAGCACCGTATGATTATGAGAGACGCCTTAGTGGAGGGCTTCGGAAATTTTGACCACCTGTGGTTCCTTAACGTGCCCCCAAATCTGAGCACACGGGACTACAGCATTTTCGCCTCCATCTAAATAGCAGCCACGGCAGCCGGGATTCGATCCCACGATCTGCGGGTCAGCAGCCCAGTACCTTAGCCACTAGACCACTACGGCAGGGCTTCGTTTTCCGAAGGTGTGCGGATGATCCGCAAGTAATTGATTCCTATACTTCAACTTTTTTTGTGATAGACTGGCTCAGGTCGTACATGGGGAGACATACTGCGTCGAAAGACACTCGTGGAGCAATGGGCGGTCAGGTCTATCAGGCTAACCCCAGCCGTGGCAGCGCCTCCACTAATTTTTCTTCGACGTATTCTTAGCAAGGCAAATAATCAGTGGTGATATCAATGTGACATCGGCACCACGGGCACTGGACCGACAGCATGTAGACAGGTGACAGAGAAAGGTGAAACCACGTGCTTTACAGCCATTAATTCCACGTGTTACAAGTCCTCCATTTGCACACTTTTCTTTGTGACATTGAGCCCCCAATTTGACTTTTCATTCTCCTTTTGTTAACACATGCACATTGTAGGAATTGGTGAAATGTTTTTTTTTTGCTAATAGTGAACCACAGAGAAAATATCATCCGTGTCCTCTCTGAGTGTGTGTATGTTTTTAGCGCGTGTTTCATCCTGAACCTCTACTAACACGCCAAACTTGCAGTCATCCTAGAAAATATAACTAGGACACCTATGTGATTATTTCGCTTTAACGCATTCTTTGTCCCGTGGAAGTGCTATAGATAAACTTGTCACAAGTAAAACTAAACAGCTGCGGGACACTGCCCTGATACCGGCTCTAGAATTAATGGGAATTTGCCTTCCTACGCCTCAACAAAGCGTATCACCGAAGAAAAAAAGTCGATTACGTTGTACGTGGATCACGCTGTATGTTGTACGTACCTGACCTGAAAAGTATAATTTGAAAGCTTGGCTACATAACCGAATGTTAAGTGCCAACTTCCTTGTGATGCGCTCACTCTCCATGACCCACATAACAAAAATGACTATGTGGGTCAGTAAAGATTATGTAAAGGCTTTCTCCAAGCCTAGTTACAGCCCTACGGAAACAATTCTGGGAGAATGAACCTATAAAACTGGTGATCAAGTACACTACGTACACAGTTCGTGGTCTTTCTTTTGATCAACGAATTTCGCCAAAATATATTTCTCTTTGCATCGACCTTGCTTCCTGGCTATGTGAGATCAACGAGACTTAGATTGAAAAGTCTCGTTGAGAAGTACCCGAGAAGAGGAGAAATCTTCCATGTCTCTGGTCAGCGTCGCTTGAAGCCCGTTGTGCAAATGAGCAGTTGCTCACCCCGTAAGCGTTGCTTCCAGTACCACTTTCTTTAAAAAGAGAACACATGTCTCTTCTCTTCATTTCCGCCCATCGACATGAAAAAAAAAAGCGGGTCTTGGCTGGCATCTTCTTACACACAGTTTGAACAATTCTTCCGAAAAGTGATATTCTGCGTAGTGGTTTTTCATTTCGGTGCTAAGAACTTGTGCGGCTATACCAACACCTGAACTGCTTGTTGAGAAAGCGTCGAGGCTAAGCAAGTCAGAGGCATTACACTTGCTCACCATCGAAACTTAAAACTCGTTGCAGTTGTTGCAGCCAGGGATGAGCAGAATTGTACAGTACACGTAGAACCGAATGAAACACGTGGCTATCAATAAGCGTACCTAATAACATATCAACAGGTCACCATATTGAAAAGTGAATATTCGAAAAGTGCGTTGCCTAATCGCTAAACTGGACACTTCGATTTCTCAGCGCCATTAACACACAGCGGGGCAGGCCACCTTTGCGGTTTGAGTATTAGTAATTTAATGACAGAGTAGTTTGACTACCTATGCCAGCTTCAGTAGCAACACAACAGTCTACACATCGACAGTGGCTGCACATTGTCGAATTACGCTCTCATAATTTTGCGCAACACATCCGAGAGTAGTTTACAGTTCGCATTTTTTCTCCCCTGGCTGAAGTCGCGCTTGCCGCGAAATTCTGGAAAGCTCACGAATTTATGATCTACACTATGTAGACTTTTTGGACATCACCGAACAGAGCATACGATGTTTTATTGAACATAAATAATTACATACAAGTTGCAGGCTTCACCAACTTTGGAAGAGGCGACAAACATTCGAATAAAGAAATGTAAAACAAGTATTCACGGTGCCTCATCACAATCCTAACAAAGAAATATAAGCCAGAATATCATATTAAACCACTATACACTGCAGAACAACAGAAGCGTCAAGCCCTTCTATACGTGGTGGCAGTGTTTCAGCAATACCAGATAGTTTGTCAGAACAACAGACACGGTCTCAAGTTTCATACTCGTGTGCTCGAAGTTGTCACAGTTCACGGCTTACCACTTTCATTGACGTTGTCCCGTCGGATAATACAAGATTGAGAAAGACGAAACAAACATTTAGTGGTTGCTATTACTCCATCTCTGCCTCTTGTTTCGTCATTTGCTTACTTCATCATCAGCCTGACCACGCCCACTGCAGGGCAAATGCCTTTCCCATGATACGCCAATCAACTCGGTCTTGTGCTTTCTGCTGCTACGTTATACATGCAAGCTTTTTAATCTCATCGGCCAACTCAACTTTCTGTCTCCCCTTCGTGCATTTGCTATCTCGGGGAATCCTGTCAGTTACCCTTACTGAGCAGCGGTTATCTTGCCTACGTGCTACGTGCCCAGCCCATGTCCATTTCTTTTTCTCGATTTCAACTATGATATCTTCAACCTCACTTTGTTCCCTGACCCACTTAGCTCTGTTCTTTTCTCTTAAGGTTACACCTATCATTTTCCTTTTCATCGCTCACTGTGTCGTCCTCAATTTAAGCTGAACCCTCTTTGTAAGCTACCGGCAAGATGCAGCTGTTATATACCTTCCTCTTGAGGGTTAGTGGCACATTACCATTCATGATTTGAGAATGCTCACCGAATGTGATCCACCCCATCCTTATTATTCTAGTTATTTCACTCTCATGGCTTGGCTCCGCGGTTACTACCGGTCCTAAGTACACATATTCCTTTACAACTTCCAGCGTCTCTCTATCTATCGCAAAGTGCTTTCTGCCGAGACTCTTGCACATTACTATAGTTTTGTGCATATTTATTTTCAGACCTACGTTTCTCCTTTTTGTGTCTAGTACAATAATTATGAGCTGTAATTCGTCCCCTGAGTTACTCATCAACGCAATGTCATCAGCGAATCGCAGGTTTCCAAGGTACTCTCCATTAACCCTTATCCCTAACTCTTCCCAGTCTAGGGTCCTGAATACCTCCTGTAAACACGCGGTGAATAGCATTGAAGAGATCGTGTTTACCTGCCTTACACTCATATTTATTGCGAATATGTTGCTTTTTCTATTGAGAACTATGATGGCTGTGGATCCTCTGTCGAGCACGGGGCAGGCACAAGATACGTGAACGCACCTGCTGATGCGGCAGGGGCCACGTGCAGGTGACCAGAAGGAAGAACAGCAGGCACAATGGTCGGGGCATCGCTTCTCCTCCCTGCACAAGCCGCGCAAAGACCAGTGTTATGGCATAGTCATTTTTCTGAGTGCAATAAGCAGAAGCATGCACTTTTCCCTGCATGACACTTGCTTTACTATCTAGAAGAAAACGTTGCCAAGGGGCATTATCATTTAAAACCTGCATGGCCGTAACCCTGCTTTTTAAACTATGACGGGACAGGTCCAACCTAACAAATGTATTTGGCAGGTTTGCCCCTCCCCCTCCCCCTCCTCAATTCCTAATTGATTTTTTCCATGGGGGGGGGGGGGCAAGGAGGGAGGTGGTTCTCTCTGGTCTCACTCGTGTGCGCACGCTTATGTGCGGTAGCTTTCAGCTGACGCCGTGTTACAGTTTGAAATTTTAGAGGACCGAAAAATGCTTTTCTTGGTTTCATCAACTTTTTGAATTAAATAATGAAATTAATCGAGCATCTTGATCACTTTTCTCAGTTTCATCAATTTCAGCAGTTCTTAAGCACACTTTTTTTTATTGCGACTGAATGGTCCTTACGGCATAATATATTGAGTGTATGCTTGTATCAGATGTGTGCCGTTAGGCATGGACGAGCTCCATGAATGCACGGAACAAGTGCGGCTGGTAAAGTATTCTAATCGCTTATAGTATGAGACGAAGGAATAAGCAAGAAATGTTTTTTTGAAGTAATCTAGTGAAGCGAACGCATTATGTTGTGGTATAATTTTGGACACAAAACGTGTTTTTCAAGAGCTTGTTCACTATTTCAAACATGTGTAAATTAGGATACTGTTTCATTTTGGTGCATACAGTGGTCCAGACAAGTGTTTGATTCCTTTTTAGATGCCAGCTATACTTTTTTTTAATTTTTGCATGTATTTTAACAGTGGAGTCAGCAAAGAATAATTAAGCGTCTTATACGCAGTGAAGAGACCTAAAAAAGTATACGCAAGCACACTATCGCGTATATACGCTGCCGAATGATTGGAACATGCTGCCGAATTATCGAAGTGCAACCGAGTGAAAGTTGCTCGTATATTAAATGTTCTGCAGCGATGGCGAATCAATAAGGAAGCTGTATTATAATTTCAAGATGAACATTAGAGCGAACATTCTCCAGCAGTCAAACTCATTTCTGTGGACCATTATAAAACACGTGACCTGACCTCTCTATGGCATATTACAGCGGGATTACGATCATTTGCTGCTGCGGAGACGACGGCTGAAAGAGGATGCCCAGACGTCATCTGTACAGCCGTCAGCACCTTTAACGCGAACGCTCCGCCGCGTGTCCTGCAGCAGTTTCATTGACGCTGACACCACGTACGTTTTGGGTTCTCTTGCCAAGATGCTAACCACACATGACGACATACTATCCAAGCCTACCGAGGTATTATATCGGCAAAAGCGCCCAGCACTTCACGGCTGGCATCAATCAAACTAGCCCTGGCCACGCATCGAAGTGTTCGTGTTAAAGCTGCTGGCGGCTGTTAGCCCATGTCTGAGAGTGCGTGCTTAGAATGGAGCGGCCGTGAACGCCCAGTTATACCCCTCTGCCGTTGCAGTGAGGGAGGAGTAGTGGCGTTGCACAATGAATGCCTAAATAAGCGTGGTAGGCATCCCGGGTTATTACGCTTGCAGCCTAATTGCTCGCGCTGTCACTGAGCCGGCACCAGCCAGAGAAGCGGCCCGGGGCCTAGTTGTGGCCGGCACAGCGCGAGGACGCCTCTGAAGATGGGACGCCCGGTGACGCCCCAGGGCGACGGTATGGAGCGACCGCAATTTGCCTTCGCGCATGACTCGGCCAAGGGGTCCGAGTGGTCGCTTCTCACGCGCCCCTGACTGGCCGGTCTTTAGGCGCTTAGGGCGCCCGCGGCGGCAGTTAGTCCGATTTTTTTTACTGCCATTACCGAGGCGAGACCCGACCAGAACTGGAGAGGGTTGGTGCTATAGTATATAGACTTCAGCTATAACGGGTTGCATGCCTCGAAGGTGAATGTAAGAAATGCCGCTGCTGGAGTTGCCCGCCACCGCCTATGGGCGGAATTATTTGCCACTTAAACTCTCAAAGATATGATTACGCCACTGCAGAGCTTTAGTTTTGCTTCTCCTTACAGGCTTCATCGAAGAATCGGGTCACAAAATGGGCATGAAAATTGAGAAATGGAAACAGGGGAGAAACGTCAAGGATATGAGAGCCTGAGTAACCCGGTATCCCTAGCGGAGTGAAACAGTAACACCGATGAGCGCTTGCGTTACTGAAAGGTCAAGAAAGTTTGCCCGGCCACATAGGAGAGTGACTGGCACCTGATACAGAATTTTGCTCTCTTCGGTAAGACAAGTGTGACGTGGTCAATGTAAAACGGTGGGAGTTCAAGTGGGCTTCGCGATTGCGACAAGCCCACCACATGCATACCAGGTTTAGTAGAGCCCGCACACTTATTTTTGTTGCGGCTATGGCGTCAAAAAATGGCCATGTCCTAGGCCCGCTTTGAAAGCAAGCTTGTTTTAGCTTGCAAGCCTTTTGTACAGCCTCATTACAGGAAAACGTTCATCATCGTATTTTAATCTCGGATTCTTGTTTGCAGCCCTCTGTCTGTAGGTTTGCTGCGTTGATCTAATACCCATATTTAAAAATAATTTTTGCCTAACGCTTAAAGACACCATATATTTTGATCGCCGCATTGCGATGTTGTTTACTTCAGTTTTTATGCTTCGCATAACGTACTTCTTTGATCCTTTCACCTACACATGCGTTTATGAGGGCGTAGTTACAGCTGTCCTCAATCAATGTGGCACGCACTCACAACGCAAGTGAGTAACAAGACATTCCTTATGCGCCTACTGCCGATGCAGCTTTCTTTGTGGGATGCGCTGCCAACGTATCTTCGATTTTAATTCTGCCGTCCACTTTCCTGTGTATCTGATCCTGAGTCTGTTAGCCAGAGTTTTTATAGTGACAATGGTGGCAGGTGTAGAACATAGTAGGTTGCACAAGTACACGACGTACAGAACTCCATGGTAATAGACATCTTAGGTGCCTGCCTGCAGAGGAAAGACTAATTGTCCTCCCGTTGAGCACGACGAAGGAAGCATTACTTTCCAAGGCAAAAATAAAAAATGCTCATTTTCACAACTACTTGAACCACATTGAGGGAAAAATGTGTAATGGGTAACGCACTGTAGCAAATGTTTTTATTTAATAAAACCCATATTCGGGCCCACTTCTTGGATTTCTTCGCGCATGCAAAAGCACGGTTGTAAAGAAAAGCAGTTCGTCAGTTGTTGCAAACAAGACGGAGGCTTTTAAAACGTGAATCCATGCGGCGATGTGTGTTGAAGAAACTTGTTACATCGTTTGATGTTTTGTAAACCTTCGCATGGGCGTTGCTCTTCTACAGTTAGTAGCTTCAAAGCACCATAGCAAGAAAATTCTCGTCTATTTGCTCAGATATTTGCTGTCCCAAGCTGCTCATTGCGCTGTTCAGAAACAATCTTTTCGCTTTCGTGCGTTTTCAAGCTGTCTTCGTCCCGCCGCAGCGACCATCGCCAGGAAAGGAAAATTTAAAAGGTTGGCTCACAGTCGCCCAGTTCCACTCGGGCTTGTAACAAAGGAAGCCCATACGGAGCTTTTCATGTTGAATTTACTTCTTGCCCGGGAGTATATTCGTTCCTGCTACTCTGTGTGGCTACACGTTTTGAAAAATAAACAAAAAAAAACTAAGGGGTACAATAATAAAGTAAGCACAGAAATAACATATCCATGTGCTGCTGCAAATTTGTGTTAGAGATGCCTTCTCAGAGCACGTGTCTTCGGCTGCTTAGATGACGGAATTTTTTATGTTGGTAATTGTGAACTACAGCGACAACAAGAACAATTTCACAAGCACGTAGAGTTTCATGCAATGAGATATGGTTGTGAATGTCCAATTGACATCATGACAGGGAGAACTACTCATCATCTGGCAATTGAAAAACGTTGCCTTTGGTTCAAGACGCAGTTATGCGCAGGCGCGGCAAACTTTGCTGTTGCTTGAGTCGCGCGAAGCGCTTCCTTATGAGCGGCATTTCGAATTGCTGCGCGGGCCGACGACACGGGCGGGCCCTACGCTTTCGTCGGGCTCGGTGTGTTTTCTCCCTGCAAGGGAACGACTGTCCGTCACGGAGCCGAAGAAAGGGCCGCCGTTGTTAAATAAACGCGGGCGGCGGTTGCCATGTGTGTCAGTAGGCGTGCAGCGCCCAGCGTGAGCTGACCCAGCGCAGAGACCCCATTCTGGCCACGCAAGCAAGCGTGCCGTAGGAGATCCGTCTGCCGCCGCGGTTGGCCGCTCGGCCGTTCACTGAGCCGGATGCCTCGGCGAGCCCCCTTTCCACCGCTGGTGCGTCGCTCACGTCCTCCTCGAGTTCCGCTTTGATCGACGTCTTCCGCTGATTGAGACGCGCGTTATTGGAGAAGCGGCGTTCCACTGAGCCACTTTGCTAACTGGGCGCGGGCCGCAAGGCCGCGGGGACCTTGCGTGCGCTAGGGTCAAGTTCGACGGGGCGCTCTATTGAATGACAGCCGGCGTTCGCGTGCTCCTCGTCCACTGCTCCCGTGTGGGGCCACATGAGCACGAGCACGCTCGCTTCTTTTATAGCCCCGCGACCACGCGAATGGTTGTCTTCTACATCACGCACTCATTGGCTTAGCCGCGCAGAAATTGTCGCTATGGGTTGGGTGTGCGACTGTCCTGTAATGATTTTTTTTCTTTATTCCCAAAATGTTGTTTTACAAGTATAATACCGTAGCTTAAACCAGGACAGCATGGAATCCGACGTTAAGGGGAATCCTAGGTCCACATAGGTCCAAGCATAAACTTTTTCTGACGTGCATACTTATATAGACGCTTGTAGCTGTAAGTAGCTATAATAGTTAGTTAACGGAGTCACCGCAGCCACGTTTCTCGGTAAAGGTCACGCCGACTTTGGAGGGTCGGCCACAACAGATATTCCGCTTTAACATGCAAACCATATATGCCTTGCGTAAACGTCATTGTCCGACACAGTCTAATATAACAAGCTATGCGAACGCACACTCGTTGCAACGAGAAAGAAACGCGAAGCCATTGAAAACTAACTTCAAAATGTAAGAGTGCAAATCCTTGGGTACATTTATTATTTGGGCAAGTTTATTATCCAGATTTATTATTACTATGGTGACTTGTGCCTACTATCCCCCTCACTTCTCTTTTTTTGTTGCTGCTGGCCAGGAATCATTAGTGCGTTCTGCGTTCTGATTACCTGCGTTGTGCGCGTAAGCGTTGGTACGTGCCATATAGATGCTACCACCCCGTGCATTGTTGCCGAGGCCCAATTATGTACGGACGCGCGCACTGCAACGCATGCAATCAAGGCAGAAGTAGTAGAGCGCTATGGTGAGGAAGCGCGTCAATTACACCTAAAGTGCGCTGAACAAGCGCGCAACCGGTATTCGTATCAGACTATTTCGAGTGCATAATATGCTCACTTATTCTCCAATGAACATAGAAAGAAAGAAAGAAAGAAAGAAAGAAAGAAAGAAAGAAAGAAAGAAAGAAGAAGGAAAGAAAGCCCCTGCGTCTCATGTTTTGTGTAACATTAAAAAAAAGTTGCCGTGACAGATATTGTAGTTGAAGGTGTTGAGCTGTATCATTCTGAAAAGCGGGTATTATCTGCAACAGAAATAAAAGTATTTTAGTAATCAAGATCAGTCAATTACGCCGTATACAATCGAGTTATCTCTTCTGACCATAACGAACTTTCTGCACATGTTGAAACCAACAGAGGTCACAGGTTACTCCCAAAGCTTATGCACTCTGAACGAACTGAAAGGATGCCATGAGTCACGAGAAAAACATTTCCAATATGTGCCGATACAACGCATAAGCGCCAAAGTGGCTTCGATACTATGCAGCGCATAAAAGAAAAACGAGCGGACCAAATGCACGTTTTCAATGCAAGTTTTGGCGACGCACATTTCGAAATTTGAAGCATCCTCACGATTTAAATCGAGAAAATACGCTTCGGCAAACTCACCACCTGCAATTTACAAGTAGTGATTACTGAAATCACTAAAAAATCAGCGAAGAAAAGCGACATTAGGAATTACTTATCACGAAAAGAAGTATACATTTCAATTTATCCCACAAGTAATGTTCACCTTTTGGAGCGACCCTGTTGAAAAAAAAAGCTAATTAAATACAGGGTTTTACGTGTCAAAATTATACAAATAAGGCGCGTGGTAGTGACTGGTTCCGGATCAGTTTTCACGGCCTTGAGTTCTTCAACTTGCGCCTACGTACACGGCTGTACTTACATTTCAGCCGTATATAGCAGTCGATGAATTACGACTCCATGATATGTACCCCGAAAAAAAAAAAAAAACGTTCTCGTAGAGAGTTTTCGTAGTGCCAAAGAAGCTGCTATAGACGGGCACGTCATATTCGCGGCGAATCATTCGCTCACGACCAGACACAAAGACATATGTGCCGCGTTATATATACTAACGGGGACGAACACGTTTCTTGTGACTTGGTCGTGAGCGCCCCTTGTTGCTCAGGTGCATCCTTCTCAGGTTAGTCAGTGGCACAAAGGAGGGACGGAGAAAGAAAAGAAAAAAAGATGGTGAGATAAACCCGATCCCGAAACGCATCAGCCACGTGCCTCGTCGTCGTGCTCTTCGGCGGTGGCGAGCAATCAAAGCAGGCCACGCGGTCTCCTTGCGCGGCGGCGACGGTCGGCTGCTCTCTCGTGATGAATGCACGCGCGGCGCTGCAGGAACACGCGAAAAACGTGTTTCGCGTATATGCGAACACGCAGGAATCTGGTCTTTTCGGCCCGTGGCAAACAAGTGTATAGGACGTGAACCGCAGGATTACTACGATGCTGTTCGATTGCTATCTGTTATAAGGGCCTAATTATAATCGATATCGGTAATATGATGTACGTTTTAAGTGGGACACGCTCTGATACAGCTCTTATTGTGGGGGAAGTTGACGCATATTTCTTTTTGTCTACAAAGCATTGAACTTTAGATGCATGGCTTGAGTTCTCCAAACCTGCATTTTCTTTTTCTTCTTGACAATGCAGAAATATATATTGAGTAGAGAAGAAAGGTATATCGTTACGTAAATCAGGCACGCACTTCTTTAAATGTGTGTCATACAGTAAAAATTCCGCTAAAGAAATGCTTCGTGTGTCGCGCATAACTGGTGATACCGCTTGCCCCCCAAATATTTGAAATGGTTCTGGATTGGTTAATTATAGCTAATTTTAGTCGTACGGGTGACTGTGTTGTAAATTTTGATGTCCACTACTGCTACCCAGCTTATTCTGGGAGAATTATGAGCCTGCAGAATTAAAGAAAGTGTAAAAAAAGAAAAAAAGTTCTGTTCATATCCTCTTTCCCAGAGGAGTGAAATAGTAATGAAATAATTATTATAAAGCAACTAATGGATAGAAGTAATGTCTTTATTTGCAACGAGTGTGAAATGTGTTGTTTTAGGCGTTTGCTTTTATTTTTTGAAAATAATATCTCCTTAAGTACGCTTACAAGTGCTGTCTCGTTGCAGGTCCACTGTTCGTATCACCTCAACCTGTCGTCATTTATAGGTAGAAAAATGTATGCTTCTTAGAGAAGCCGGTGACGCTATTGCAACAATTGCGATGCCATCTATTTAAATTAATGATTCACACATTTTCCCCGCTTATAACATTAAAGTTACGCAGCAGTGCGTCTCCGAATAATATGTTTTTTCCCCTCAACCCTTGTGCTACGAGGCGAAGCATATTTCTTGGAATCATTGTAATGCGAGATTTAATGCATATTGGACAAACCGATGCCGCCTGCGACTGGACTCATGAACATAATAGCTAAACAGATATGTTATTAGCCCTAAAATGATTAGTTGTGTGCATGTAATTTTTTTGATATGTGCTGGGCATTGAACTCTGCCTTGCGGTGGCCTATAGGACCGTAGCACTTGGTGTGTACGCACGTGTGTCGCTTTCTTGTATGCGTCCCTTTAATGCGTATGTGGTACATTTTCGTGTCTTGGAAGTGGTCTGCACTTAGCAGCCTTTCAACGCACGTAGAGATCGACAACTGATTTCGCAATAGGATGTATAAATTCAATGAATAATTGCCACACAAAATGGAGAAACAGACCAGGTAACGAGATCCTTAGCCAAATCTCTCCAGAGCAACCAGCATATAACGGAACACGAAGGAAAAAACAAGCAAACCAACTTTTGTCGTCAATCACACATGTCAGAGAAGAAACTTTTTACATTTCCAAGTGTAAAAGTGTGCTGCCTACATAACGAAACATGAAATATATTTCAAAAGCAATTGCGAAGCTCGATCGTCCGCGCACCTCTATCACGAAGTGACGCCGCGCAATGTTCACGCTAGCTGAATATTTACTAGCAGACTCAAATCTGCATCATCACCTGAAAACGCGCAGCACACTAGGTTTCTTCTACCGGGGGGTGCTACTGCATAATTCATTTTCGTTCCATCGACGCGCATATCCTCATGTAGTCAGGCATCCGCGAGTGCCATCCCGTGTCGGCACTGCTTTTCACACGCACGTACGTAGACACGCCCCGTACAAGCGCCAAATGCTACCGGCTTACGTGCTATCGGGCAAGCGCATGCTTAAATTCGTATGTTCTCACGGTTACGCCAGCTCGAATGAACTAGGGTATCCGACTACATAATCCCCGGCGACTGTTGAGAAAAAAACATGTACATATGATCCGAGTGAACGAACATGTCCCAACATTTCTGAAACCATTGTGTGCGTGGCAGTACTATTACGTTTATTTTCGGAACATATGTGAAATTTGTGCGTATGACAGTCAGATACATGTGCATTCTCCTGTTGGAGAAAGCGCAATTCTGTCAAGTCATTTTGATGATTCGCAGATGCAGGCGTTTAGCTTGCACGGTAAAGTGCAATGTATTTAGTGAATTGGAAGCATCCTAATTTCATTTCTTATACTTAGGCACACATATGTTCTCATCCCAGAGTCTATGCCTAGTTGTAATCATGCTAGCACCACTTAGCACAATTTCCTATTTCTCGGTGTACGCAACGAAACCAAAAATTTTTCACAATAAATCTTTTGTTCGGATGGGATTCTGCGTATCCTAAGCTAAATTGTGAAATCTTTTTGCGGACTCGATACCTTTCCCTAATTATGAAAACTTTAACTTTGTACCTAGATAGATTTGCGTGACGCAATCGATGAGTAATCACCAACGCATCGCTAAAAAACGGCTACGCGGTGGTCACAGAAAAAGGAGACATGCGGCGGCGGAGAAGGAGTGTCCTTGCCATGACGTCACATCGGCGCGACTGCAGCGACACCAGTGTTCGTTCTCAGGGCTAATAAAGGGAGTCTGTGTTTGCAAGCCTTACGTTCTTCAACAATGAACCCCTACCAAGAAGCAATCAGAGTTATCATGGTAAAGGTATATTTGTATCCCTCCCGTTTTAAACGCGAAACATTTATTGGCGTACTGCAAGCACTTTGTGCAGCTATCTATCTATCTATCTATCTATCTATCTATCTATCTATCTATCTATCTATCTATCTATCTATCTATCTATCTATCTATCTATCTATCTATCTATCTATCTATCTATCTATCTATCTATCTATCTATCTATCTATCTATCTATCTATCTAGCCGCCTACGTCTGGGTGCTCTCGCGATCACGCCCTTAATTTAGGGTACGCCAAGATTTGTATGGGCGGATAAGATGGTTTTACAAATATGAATCACTTGTCATGACATGATTAATGTAACAATCCCGTCGCGTACGTCATCAGACACTCCCTGCCAGACGTGTAGCAGGTACCCACGGGCGGGTATGTGCCACTGGTATGCAGGTATGTGCCACAGGTGATCGATACTGTTTATCTACCCAGGTACGGTGAGAACACACATTCGTAATTTCAACGCGTGAGTGTTAATAAAAAGCTGACATTGGCAGCGTTGACCGGACAACTGCAAAGAATAAATGGCAGGGCCCCAGCAGGAATTGAACCCTAACGTTCCACGTGACAGTCAAGTGCTCTACCACAAAGCCACGCCAGGTCTGGGAAATACTTTTGGTTTCTGCATAGAAATTTTAGGAAGGCATACTTCATACATATGCGGCAATATTCATACCATCTAAGTGCGTTTGACAAAACATGCATGATGGCAAGTCTCGGCAGGATTTGAGCACCATTATATACCGCTGGGCACGAAATAATACGTCAGTTATTTTCTTAATTCGCTTTCTGGTATAGTTTTCCCGAAGATTCATCGTTAAGTAGCAGTTATTTTATGAGAATCTTGGTGGGGAATTGCTTTCTTCATAGCTACATTATAGTGCATTTTGTAGTCACTTCTGTGCACCATATTGGTGGGTGATTATACTTCATTGCAGCCCTCATAAGTGGTGAAAGCAATCAACAACGTAAGTTTGTCGCCTGAATGGGGGCATCGTTATGCGATCTCGACTACATCACTTTTTCGAGTTTTTTTTTTGTAATTTCTGATAGGAGCCATTTCATGAGCCGGATAGGTGGTCTGTAGCAATCTATGGGTAAGGTAACTTTGCCGAAGCATCGTATGGATTTGGCAAGATTTTGTTTCTACAAATCTTCAAATCAAGCCTGTCGTCATCGAATGAAATTGAGAATCAGCTCGCGTGCTCAGTAGCTTTGTCGGGAATGTTAGTGCAATATTCACTTGCGTACATTCAACAAATTTTTGTTGCGTATAGAATTCAGGCACAATTATAGAGCCAGAAAAAGCTGGACCAGAAGAATAAGGAGAAGGGGACTTCTTGCCTATAGTGTCTAATACGCCTTTCGTATTGCTCCCTCTAAGGCAGCGCTCATACTTTGCTAGTACGGGTATTGAACGCCTGAGCAGGTGACATCACTTGTAAGGCGGTGCTAGTCTGATAGCCGGACACTTACTTTCGCTCAAGAAAAGCGTCGAGGCAGCCCCGTCTGCCTCGACAAAACAGCCAAGCACAACGCGGCAATAGGTGAAAACGAAGACTGATGCGAGTGCGCGATGACTACATATATATACAGAGCCGTTAAAAGGTTTCGCCTTCATGAGGTTTCCATTTCGCTTAGGTGTTGTTTGTCAGCGGAACAGGACCCTAGCTCGACTCGGCCACCGCTACGGAGCAATACCATTTGCGGTATAGTTCTTCGTACCGTACTTTTATTATTATTATTTTTCAAGCACGTAAAGAAGCGGACGTGGGTATTTACCAGGTATTTCCAGAGAGCCTCATTTTTGACAAGGAGGTCAGCGAAAGGTATAATTTCAGGTTCCACGAACGAAAATTCCGCGTGCGGTACACGCCCGGTTTCAGGACGACGCCACGTCAGACTCGGAAAAAAAAAAAACACGTAGTTCACTTTCGACTTTTGCCATGTTTGCGAATTTTCTTCTTACGCAACACCGCCGTCGCACTATAAATGAGCACGCACGCATGCGGCCTCAACGGACGGCCCCTCAGGATGCCCCGCCGTCGTCATCAGTCCGCCCCGGCCGCTTTTATTACACTCCAGACTGTTGAGCGTGACGTGCGCAGCCACGGGGCATGCATCACCTGCTGCACAGGGCCGCGTTGCGTGATGCACTCTCGAGAAGGCGGGAAAACTGCTCTGCTTTGATGCCCAGCATGGTTTTCCCCGGCCGTTTTGGCTCTTTATCGTTTCTCGCCTTCTTTTAAGTGACCGTGGCGACGGCGAAGGTCGCAACCCCCGCAGCCTCCACCACTGGTGGCTACTTGGTTTTCTTGTTTCTTTTTATTTTTACAGGTGCACGTGCGCGTTCTCCTCTGGACTGATGCGTGCAGAGCCGTGTTTGTGCGGCTGCCTTTGTCGAGACGGGGGAGAGCCGATTTTCGGCTGGGAACTAGGTCAGCGGGGGCCGGCCCAGATCCGCGTGCGCCCTCACTGGCGGCCGTTGGCGAGTGCGTCCGCGTGCTTGCGCTTCTCTTTGTCGACAATGATGCATCGCGAGCGCTCTGGCTATTGTTGTCGCCACCGCGCAGCGAAATGCACAGGCTCTCTCGTATTTTTTTTTGTCACTTGTAGGAGACCTTCGTTTTTCGTACGATACTTGGAGGTGCATAAAGAAAAACAAAAAAAAAAACAGTCAGCATTGTGAGAGAACAAAAGCTGGATGCGTGTCCCGCATCTTCTGCTGTTTCACGTCTCGGCAGTGCTCCTTGTTATGGCGACGGGCGTGAAACGTTTGCCGCGTTTGGGAACACAAAACCTAGCCCTAGCTCATTTGGTCCACGAAGTGCTCACGCATCTCTCTCGGCTCAACTGCCTACGCCTCTGCATAAAAACTGTGTTCTCGAAGTGAGAGGCTTTATTTCTCCCCCCTCTGCCTCTTTCTATGGAAATGACCGAGAAATGTAGAGCTTGACCTGGAAGAGGGAGGCACGCGACTTTCATGGAAAAAGAATGACCCCCTCTGCCGGTGAGATTGCTCCTGTTTTTTTTTTCAAGCTTTCTTTGAGGATCACACTGATTACTAGCATCATAATAGCTTCTGAAGCAGCAACACAAAACAGAACAGGACAGGAAAAAAAGGCAGGGATGTTAACCAGTTTAGAGTGACAGGTATGCTACCTTACTCCGGGGACAGGGATGGGGGATAGAGCAGAGAGCTCGCGCACTCAAAGTCGCACGTCGCAACGATCCTAACAAGCTTAGGTTTTAACCGCCGGACCAAGTCTGTTGGCTTCAAAATCTGAGTACTGCTTTCGCCGCCTTCACTCGCAATCACCTCTCCGGACGACGTTCCAGAATGATGTTCGCCGTCATCGGTCTGTGATCTATGTAACATAGAGCAGCTGGAAGCGATTTTCTCTGCGCATTGTGACCAGGACAGTCGCAGAAGATGTGCTGTAATGTCTCCTCACTACCACAGTTGTCACAGGAGTTGTCAGCCATTTGAGAATGACTTCGTGAAAGCTACTCTTAGCCATAAAAGGCAAAGTACAGTAGGCGTCTGTAGTCGAAAAGTGTTTGGGCTGTAGTAGAGTTGCTTGGGCTGTCTGCTTGTAATCCAAGTGGAGAGAGTGATTTTCCTTGCGGTCACTCGGAACTGGCTGGCAGCGTCGGTCCTTCATAACTGCGTTACAACATCAAACATCACTGAACGAATTAAATTGTGGAGCGATGCGCATTGTGGGTGAAACTGACTGTCCACTTCACATGTTTCTCCCGATGGCAGGGCTTCACCGCTGCGATGCAACCCTGCTTTGTCGGCCATGGATATAGGAGTAATCTCCAAAAAAATTCTTTGAGCCCCACATTTCAGCGACTGACAATGCCATTCTTGTGGCTTCTAGAAGAGACACTTGATATTATTTTGTGCGAATGCCCTCGATACAGTGTTCAGAGACAAGCGCTTGTGAGTGCGCTAGCACGTGTCGGCAACATATCCGGAATTCGCTTCAGAATGCAATACGTATAAATCGTCGCAGAAGCAGGCAGTGAATGCGTTACTGTGGTTTTAACGAACGACAATCCTACGTGAAGTAGTCTAGTATTGACAAAAGTCATACTTGGCTGTGAACAGCACTGATTGCGTGCATGTCCCTTTTAGATGCGAAGCAGCCGTTTGACTAGTTTGTGTAACATTGTCCCTCCTTATGAACGCGCCACGCGCGCCGCAGATGTTGGCGCGGTGCCAAGTAGGCCACACCACTGCTGCGCGTTGACGTCAGGCTCCTCTCGCAGTGCGCGCTGACACAACACCCTCTAGAAAGGCAAGGCCTTAGCTTTCTTCTAGTGACGTCAGGCGATAGGGCGGACTGGTAAAAGCACGGAGCACTGTTCAAGAGAGGTTGTCGCATAGAATCACCAAGCGGGCGCTTTTTTTTTTTCTTGCAAGAACGAGCATGCACGTAGTTTAAAATAAATTTCACTCGAAGCAAATTATAGGTGCGAAAGATTTATTTACACAAACTAGTTTCGTTTTGTGTTTGCGCTTTATAAGAAGCTGTTCACCTATTTATTCTGGAGAGTTGTGGCTTTCCGTTTTTTTGCCTTGTCAGCAGCGTCAAGAAGTTTGTCGTTGAGCTTTCCACAAACGCTCTTCAGTAAAATGTTAGTGCTGCACCGCAGGATGTGTTTCAGCACTGATTCGCTTGTGTGACCGTTCTCTCAGGTGTCGAAGTCAGATGGCTCTTCGTTGGCCAGCAAATGCAGCCTTTGTTTTTCCACTCATCCAGCCATTTCAAAAGCAAGAGCAAAAAGTCAAGCTTTACGTTTGCCTTTCAATATTCGACGGGTAAGGGCTTTTCTCGACAGCCCATAGCCATATTTCAACAGCTGGTCACACTCTTTGCTGTGCAGATCCCTGATTGTCGAAAATGACGCTGTTTGCATGCGCTCTGATTGTGCTGCGTCTGTTTGCATCTCAGGGAAGTAGAAGCATACTTGGTCATTCTTCTGGTTGATCCAGTTCTTTCGTATGCATTTTAGTATGTGTACCGGGTCTATAACGAAGAACAGCGGCCTCGCAGGGTCCGACGGGTGTTGATACACAATTCTGTTGGAAGGGGTCGATTCGAAGTGAGACATCGCTTTCCTGTTCACGGCGTTGTTGTCACTCACGACACACACAACGCGGTACCCAATCTTTTCCAGCCCGCAAATCACATTTTTCAGCATCTTGTGCAGGAACTCCGCGTGTAGTCGGTGCTCGGGCACGATGTGCGCAACTTCTTTGAATTCTCGGGAACTTTGAATTCTCGGGAAGCTCGGGAACTTGGACGGTACAGCGTCCGGGCGGAGGCGAACATGGGATAATAGCACTGTAATTGTGCGGCCAGTAGTTACATCGGTATGCGAGGCTTCTCGGATGATGTCCTCCTCTCTGAAGTGAAGTTCGCATACCTACCAAGGAAATTTACATACAATGAGCAAACCAGTGAGTATTTGACAAAGTGCGGCTTGTGAACCACTTATTCAAGCATATGCAAATATTGAATTTACATTTGCAATGAAACAACAATGCTCTACCAGAAAGAAAGCTTACCCTGGAATTCTCGGTCACGGAGAGGTCTTCCTGTGGCACAGCGCGTATTCACGCGTTCCTCAGAGTTTGATCCCTTGAGAACTTGAAAACGTGCACTTTCGTGTCCACGGTGTAGTTGCCACGGCATCGCGGCACACAGCATTTGCACGGCATCTCACCGTCGCACCTTCAACATTCTGAAGCCGCACGTGCGTTGCTGCGACGTGCTGGGACCAGCCGAACCGGTCAAGCCGCCTCTTGCAGCCGCCCCATTAGCTGACGTGGCGCGACTGGAAAGGGAGGAGAACTGAGGCCTTCTCCCTTTCCAGTTGGTGTTGGCTGACATCAATTTCTCCCTCGCCTGCTGCGTGCTCGCCACGGCGCCCTAAGCTGCAACCTCGTGCGTTCGCCCGCAACACCTGCCGCGACCACCGCTCGCTACACCACTGACTCGTCGGCTCACGAGCGATAAACCTGACACGCGCCTAACGTACGCGTTGAAACACGCCTGTACGTGTCACGTACAACACTTACGCCAGCAATCGCTTCAAACGAAGCTTCCAGCGCTAACCGCAGCACCCGAGTTAGCACCGTTCAACTCGTGACTCCACCCGTGGGCAACGCTTCTGCTTCGCATTCCATCAGGGTCACCTTCGGGGAGATGGTCCAAGTTTTATTATACTATGTATCTTCTAATCTTTCTAGTGTTTCATACAACTTTCAATAAAGGGTAGCAAACAGAATAGTTGTTCTGTTTAGCGTCCCTACCTTTTCTTTTGTTTTCTTTGATACCTTTCTTTCTCCCCTTATCACAGTAATTGTGGTCGTCACGACTCAGTGCATTCAATAAAACTTCATTTGGGTCTAGTAAGTACACAATCCCAAGGATGAAATTACCGCGAAAACACGCAAGAGACGCACGAATGAAAAGCAAGTACAACACAAGCAACTCTTGTGTCGTACTTGTCTTTTCTTCGTGAGCGTCTTCTGTGTTTGCGCTATAATTTTAACCTCAAAAGTGGATCGAAGTCAGCACATATAACAAAGTAACAAAAGAAACAATAGCCTTGTGTGTAGCTCTGTCAATGTTACCGTTCTAGCTATACAAGTTGTTACTCTTCGTCTTCGTTCACTTCATCCCTCTGTAAAAATATTTTAAACAGGTTTAACTGTCATGCATGCCCTCTTCTCATGAAACAGCACCAAGCTTTCTCAAATAATGTACGTCTCTTCAAGGTTTCCCTACGCTCACTAGCGGCTTACTTCAAGCCGTATAGAAG
This sequence comes from Rhipicephalus annulatus, assembly GCA_013436015.1. Taxonomy (NCBI): domain Eukaryota; kingdom Metazoa; phylum Arthropoda; class Arachnida; order Ixodida; family Ixodidae; genus Rhipicephalus; species Rhipicephalus annulatus. The sequence continues at coordinate 79,074 of WOVY01012730.1, read as the reverse complement.
ATACTCCCGAAGGAAAGCGCCCACATTCGTCACTCTTGAATGATTCACGGCACTGCCTTTCTCGGGCAGCGTAAGTAGCTCCATTGACTGAACGAATATTTTCTCCCTCGTTCGCATTCCAAAGAAGCAATACATAAACGAGTTTCTGATATCTCCACGAAATGAATGAGCTTCCTTTTTACATGCGGCTGCTAGCTATACGTGTGCCTCCACGCTTACTATGAGCGATGATTCTCGCTCTGACCGGTGTAGAACGCTTTTTGGGCCACCAACATGCGCCGCCTTCGTGTGGTGCTCCGCGATGGTGTGTTTGAAACCTTCAATCTTAGCGTAGGCGTTCGCCACACTCGATAAACGGTGTTGAAAGCTTAAATGGGACTTTGTTGCATAACCTTTTTTTTTGTTCTCATTATCTGGAATGTCATACATATCGCTCAGCATGGCAAGGTTAACCTACGCCTTTATAACTGGTGCATTCATTCTTAATAACGGTTTTCGATCTAACGTGCTCAACATAACATAATAAATCACCCGCAAACGAGGCTGTGTACACATATAGGCACACAACTTGTGTGGCTGAAAAGAGATCATCGCCAAGATGAGTATGCTAGTGGTGACTATAGAAGCTTGGATGGAGGCAAAAGACAAGAAAGAAAGGGCGCGCACTGGGCGCTGAAGAACCAGCCGATCGGTACCGCAATACGGAGCTTTTTGCTGACCCTTCAGCTCTTGAATTCAAGTTTGCATAACTTTACGAGCACTTCAGCACCTTATGGCGAGGTACTCGGTTCAAAACAGTGGCGCTACGGTCGGAAAATGTCTGTCACTAAGGTCCGGAGCAAATGCATCACATTTTTGTAGAGCACAAAAACAAGGACAAACAGCATAGACGAGAATCTCAGGTGAACCTCGTGCATTACGTCACATGCTACTGCACCAGAAACTGTGATTATAGCAGGCCGTGGTACTGGAATTTTTCAGTGGACGGGGCAAATCGTGACTCATGTACACTGGCAGAATCTAATGATGAGCCGTGGGTGGAGGCGTGAATTATCTATACAGTGTGTACGTCTCGCAGGGTCTTCGACTTCAAGAAAAAACACTCGTAATAAGAGCACAATGTTATTGTCGGCGGACAATCGATGTCTGCCCGTTGACGTCAAAGCACGCGCTTTCAATTCCTCATGTGGTAGTGTATTGTTGCTGAAAATGGATGACCATTAGCACATTGCAATAGAAGTTGAGTGGACCTGCGTGGAGTGCGTGGTAGCTAATATTTACACTTCGCCAGTGAAAGATTGTCTATTGCGCACTCGGCAGAAATCAAGCTGCAATTATTATATGATTTGTTAGAAATCAGAAGAAAAAAAATGGCTGCTGAAGTGGGTGGCCCACGGCCAGTTCGCAATTGGCAGAATGCGCCAGCAAGTTTGTTGTCACGCATTACCAATTCGTGAGAAAAAAATGATGAAAATTACTCTCTATAAAGAAAAGTAAGGTGAAGGGAATGCATTACGACAGGACATGCGGTAACCTGTGATGCTCATTGGCTGTCCTTACTAAATATGTTTTTACACACCAGTAGAACATTTAGACTATCTTTCGTAACCCAGCTTTATCACTCTGAAAGGCTGCTGATGATCATTAGTTAGCCACTAAGGCAGCATACGTTTGTCATATAGTTAATATACTTCTCAAACCTTTGAGCCATTAGTAAAGTACAAGATACGCATATATGGGCTTAAGTTGTTCAAACTGGTTTCCGCACTTCTTAAATTGTAGTGAGGACGACAAAATAAGCGTACTATTTAAAACACGCAGTTCCTTTTGTTGCCAGTGTACCTTATTTTCACTAAAAAACCTAAACAAAGACATGGACTAGAAAAAAAGCGAAACAATGCTTCTCCTTTGGCGTATACTGTACGTCGCCTTCTTCTTCATGAAGACTTGCAGTCAGCTTTCTAACAAAAACAACACAGCCTATTTCACTCGTACATATGGTGACCGCGTCGCCTATACGTGCAAAAACGGAGTTGCACGTTGCAGAATGGACCGCAACGTTATCTATACAAACTCCTGTTTTATTGCCGACAGGTCTTTTGTTCTCTCCTACATTATATTTTAAGCGAATGCGCATGATATGGTACGAAGAGACTTAGATGAACGAGCACTTGGTGTTCTTTGCTACTGACATCGGAAGACGTAATCTGAAAATATAATGAAATGGAACCAATCCTAATCTTGTCAAGTGCCACCTAGAGCCTATACTGTTGCGATTCCGTTTCAGTGGTTTGAAAGCAAGCGGCTTTCAGCGGCAGCATTTCGATGGAGATGAAATGCTAGTGTCTCATGTATTTAAAATTTAGGAGCACGTTAAAGAACACAGGGTGGTCGAAATTTTCTGATCACTTCACTACGGGGTCCTTCATAAGCACGTCGTAGTTTTGAGACGCACAACCCAAATTATTATGGAAGCAAGTGGCTTTAGATAAGGGTTCAGTGAACCTTTTTATTTGTTTGGCGGTCGGTACTTCTATATAGTTCATTATTATCAAGTTACATAACGTCAAATCTTAAAGCTGGGGGACTAATTTTTATATTATGACCGCATCAGGCAGGTTACAAGAGCTTGTCTATTTTTGCCTGCGTTCGCGTATATGGCACTCATAATGCAGTGATAGAAGAGGTAACCAGACCACTCACGGAAAGTGACCAAAGTAATCAATGACCAATCACGCAAAGTACTTAAATGATAATCATCCCGACTGGAACCTATAATATTATATGAAGCGTTCTTACTTTACAGATATTAGTTCTTACTATTGGCATTCTGAGCCGATTGGGTAATGTCATAGTCTGTGCAGCTCATACATCTTTTTAAATACAGGGTTTGTATAAAAAATATCAGGAAAAGTTTCGAAAAAATATATTTGTTAGAGATATCACTAAAATGCCTCAGAGGCTTCAAAAAGATCCCTTGAGCGTCGACGCACTTTTGCCAACACCTCATGCACCACTCGATGGCTTCTCGGTTGGCGTATTCATTAAGGGCACACGTACAAGCTTCTTTGACAAGGGTCCCATGGTGGTGTCCTCTGAGAGAGGATTTCACTTGTGGAATAGGAAATAGTCTGCTAGTGCCAACTCGGAGAGGCCAAGGGAGAGAGGGAATCGTCGAGATGTCTATTATCATTAGGCTATGTATCGTCAAGCCAACACAAGGTTTGATGCCGCACTGCTTTTCAATTGTTCGTTGCACTTTGCGCTCACATGGAGTCACCCTAAAGGGGCCTTCTAAGAACGTGATCTAACCTGAAAGAGCACTCGTTGACGACCGGTGCGTGGCGCGCTTCGAGGCCTGCAAGCGTTCATTACAGCACGCGCACGGCACGAGTACGTTGGTATGCTGCTACGTTTATGCAGTCACGAGAGGAAAAATAATGCTCCTGATACTTTTTATGCAGGCCCTGCATTACGATTTACATGGCTACGTTGGAAGTAGATGTATTTACGCTCACGTAAGCGATGTGTAGCAGTTATAAACATGAATAACCGTGTTCGCATAATATTGCGAAAAAGTTCTTAGTTTGCATGCCACTTCCTGGCTTAATATCGTGCATTGGTTTTTAAACAACTAGGATTTATTGAGCACGAGTCAAACATTTGCATCATCAATCAGTATACCAAATGACAGCGCGAACCAAGAAATCAAGCAAGTGCACCAGCACATTGTGTAGCGACCATCGTATTCTAAAGCCCACTGAACAAAGGCGTTCCTTCCAATACCACATCAGTCATACGCCTGTTCAACAATAAGGCACGTGATCGCTTCTTTCTCTCTGAGCCAACGGGCAACGACGTTGTTGCTTCCGATCGCATTGTTCGTTCGTGGCAGCTCGCGCAGCTCATTTCACGCGGCGTGTTTGTCAGAGGCCGCATTTAGTTTCGCGCCATGCAGCTAACCTATGAAGGGCGAGCCTTTGCCAAGTGCAAGACCCGCACAGATCCGGCTACATGACTCTTTGCACGCGCACCTTTTGTCTCTGCCGCAACTCGATTTAGGCACTACGAGGGGGGGGGGGGATCCGACCCGTTTCCGAAATGGGACCTCACCCCGTCGTTGTCATCGTCCGTGTGGCACACTCGTCTTTGTTTTGACAGGTCCGACCTCTCTCCCCCGTTACTCACTTCTATAACAACGGCAGCGTGAGAGGCGTGTTTGTGTATAAGAGCGATCGCTTTGTTTTCCAGCCTATACCTCGAACTTAGCACGCCGATGACGAAAGGGTTGCGTCTCGAAGCTGAGGTGGCCGTGTGTACGCACCCTTGGTGGCCTCCTTTAGTGTCAACGACGGCCGCTGCGGGTCGATGTAAATCAAACCCGTTCATTCGCTGAGCGCGTGTCACGCCTGTTCCTGGCAGTGGTTACCATACCATACTATAAACAACAAATAGTAAGAGACAGACAGACAGACAGACAGACAGACAGACAGACAGACAGACAGACAGACAGACAGACAGACAGACAGACAGACAGACAGACAGACAGACAGATAGATAGATAGATAGATAGATAGATAGATAGATAGATAGATAGATAGATAGATAGATAGATAGATAGATAGATATTGAGAGAGAGAGAGAGAGAGAGAGATGTGACAATAACTCCACTAATGCTCAGAAAGGTATAGCAACACTCGAATACTTGCTAGGTGTCAAAGCTTCGGTCAACAATCTCTGGCAGTGTCATCGACTGCATTGGGGACGTAGATTTTAATAAAGTATTATTTTTTTCGCAGTACCTTGCACAGTTTCACGCTCTAGAACATATACCAATGTTCGCTGAGAAAAAAAATACTCCCATATGCCATAGTCCTAAATGCGCTAGAATGCTGCTTAAGCCTTCATCTGTTTTTGTTTTCGTTTTTGTTTTTCGTCCGTTAGTTTTGGCTCATGCCCAATGCCCTGTTTTGCCAGGTAAGATAATCAGCCAAGCCAACAGGATGCTGCACGACTTAGGTATCCACGCGCACCTATGTTTTCAGTTTACCCCCAGCTCCTTCAAACCCGACTCGCAGGAGGCGACCGGTTTATGCAGAAAACAATATCCCGTGCTCTAAACCCCGCAACAACTCCACACAGATTTGCGTGGCTCACTTATTCCTCAACAATATCGGCTCTGAGTCTGACCCACTAAAGAGAGGAGTCGCGCCGAATGCAACCGCTTTCACGAGATGCCCACCACTACATTCGCAAGTGGCCCGGTGGCGGCCGAGAACGCGCGTGAGAACTTTCGGGGCATGCATGCACACCGTGGACGACGCGTAGCGCTCAGTATGCACAGCGCGTGCTTTGTTTGAAAGCGCTTTGGCTCTGGCGTCCGTGCCAAACGAGGTCATTAGCGAGACCCGAATTTAGCGCGTTCGCCGCGCGCCCCCCTCCCCCGTCAGAGCCGTCCCACGCTTAAGCAAAGAAAGCAAAGGGGTCACAGCTCGCCATGCAGTCGAAGCACAGGCACGCCGTACTGGGCCAACCCATGAGGTTTATACGGGCGCTAAACTTCATGCAGACTGCATTGGCCGATCGAGCGACCGAGTTCGCACGAGGCGGCGGTGCAGCGTAATCTGAAATTAAATTACGCGCGCAGGTGTCGTAAACCTGTGGACAGGCACAGCTTTCACGAGAAATGATGTTCCGTTTTAACAAGGGGGTGTAAGTAATTCCTAACAATCTTCCATGCACTAACTACGTATCTTCTCTCTTAAGTGAGAGGGATATAGCATAGCTTCCAGTAGATGTATTAAATCTCAACAAAAATGTGACAGCAATGTGCGTCCATGTTTTCATTACTAACAAGAGGGGGTCACAAATCTGTTGTTCCCGTCAGGCCAACGAGGGGAGGGATGACGAAACTGTCTCGCTTGGTCGGATATGCAATGCTATGATGTGGAAGGGGTAATGCAACGTGACCTAGATCTTCCCATGATGAATGAACCTGCCGACGATTGTCAATGCGTTACGCATAAGTTAGACTATTCTCAACATTCGTGCATTCACCGCTGTCGCAGATCGCAATTACATAAACTACCCTTCTGTAAAGCCGTTACTGTCGCTTATCCTCTATTTTGTCCAGTATTTTTTTTAGTGCTCGAGAGATATCTGAATAAAAATAACCATAAGAATCTCACCTAAAATTTATCTCAGAATAAGACCATCTTGAGCATTATTTCAGAAACTTTGTTTGTTCTGTACAAATCCCAACCAGGCCACGTTAGTTACAATTTTTACCCAAAACTGTGATGCCACTGCTGAATATTGTCTTTCTGTATTCATGGAATGCTTTTGCGCTAGTATTGTTCGAGAAAGAAATTTTCAGTTAGGTGCTTGGCGCATGATTTGAAGCCGGTCAATGGCAATGTGCACTTACGAATCAGTAAATTTTTGAATGCGACACCTGGACTTGCTCGTTATCATTGTACTGAACTAGTTAGAGCATAAACTACCCGAAAAGATTTTGAAAAAAGTTTTAAAAAGAGATGGTGGCCCGAGAGTAGCAATTCACGCTTATGGCGATACTTAACGCTCGTGAAAAAGGTGCATTAGCGGAAATAATGGGCTCGTTCTTGTGTGCTAGATTTTTGAGATAGCTTCCTCATAAAGGTGACTGGTTGGTTACGGTCCGAATGAACTTGAAGGACATCGTCGTAATGTATATTGCCACAATTGTTTATTGGAATGATTTACTTGGTTTTGTTCTTGAAATGAATATATCAGATTTTTTAGAGTCGTTTAAGCGACGTTCTTATTTTCTTCCCTCATCATTCGATCCCCGGTTGTGCTTAGGAGGTGATGATATTTGTTCTGTAAACTAATTGTTGTGATATTGTTGTTATTCTCGCTATTGTAAATATATACCCCCTCCTGCAATGAATGGGGCACCAGTAGTTGAGAATAAATTAATAAATATACTTCCCAGAATATACAACCTTGAATGCAACATTCATCGCATGTGCAACAGCATGCGTTTTCAGCGGCCACCCTTAAAGCTGTCTTTCTCACTAGGTGACAATATGTGAGGAGAAGCCCGCTTTTGATATTACCTTCGCTATACAGGCGTTATAGTGTAACTTTGAGCTACTAGTGCACACAGTCAGTATATACGCCCCATGCAGATCCCGTGCATCATTTTATTTATGTCATTTATAAGTAACTGCATGCATAACTTAGAGAGTAAATGAGTCAGCATTGAAAGTTGGACAGTGTGTACCTTGAGATCGCTTATTTTTATATGCACGAACATGGCATCGAATACCTGCAGAAAGATAGACCAAAAAAGTGAAAGAGAGAGATGTAAAGATGTAAAAATGTAAAGGAAAGAGGGGACGCTTAGTCAAAGAAAGCATCTAGCTGCCTACCTTGATCTTGGGAAGACGAGAGGGGGTGAGAAAGAATCAAAGATCAGAAGAGTCTGTGAAGATGCTACAAAGTGATGACAATGTCGATGTCCGAGAACTACGTATGCCCCAACACTGTCAGTCAACACTTAAAATGTGCCGCTAAATCTGGCTTTCTTAAGAAACCTCATCAATGCTATTGGAGTGACTCGCGTTCAAGTCAGGGTAGTCTGATGACCCAGAATTTTGTTCTCAGTTGGGGGTGGTTGCCCAGCTAGCCTATAGTGCGGCAGAGATGGTTGCTCTTTCAGATTTAAAGAGGATGTACACGCAGAGAAGGTACATAGTTATTTTTATGTGGCCACAAAATTCACATAATGCATGTACATGAAGCCAAATATAATGTTATCCACGTTGCCACCACATTTGAACTTCGGCTATTGTATAACTCTAGATCTTCACCGCCTACTGTGAATAATTTTTTCGATACCTTTAACTGCATTTGCCTTAAAAAAAAAAGCTGTTTGAAATGAAGTCCTGATAGATGGAGTGTTCCTCGTACAAGTACCAAGTACGGAAACTAAATTTTCAAATTTGTCCTGCCGATGAATTTAAAAACATATGCAACAGAGGATAGTCGCATATAATCACTCTATAACACAGTCTATAGGCCTCTTCCCTTTTAGGTGTGTGCATAAGAAACCAATGGATTATTTAGTTTTTGTTTGGAGCTTGCATAGCACCACTTTTTTTTTCGCGACTGCAGCTGAACCCAAGGCCACGTGTTAATTATGATGGTCAGCCTGTACATTCTAGCGCGCTGCTCAGCCGGTGCGCGTCTTCTTTGTTGTCATAGTCCGCTAGCACTCGAGCACGTGCGGCCGGCTAATCAGCTATTTGGCTGGATGGTATAATTGGCTAGTTAGGGTAGGACATGCTATGACCAAGCTAATTGCGCCAAGTCATAGTAAGGCCGAGGTAATTACGCCACATCTTAAGAAGACCATGTCCCGATGCGGTGGTCTGGTAGCTAAGGTGCTCATCTGCTAGCACGCTGGTCACGGGATTGAACCCTGGCTGCGGTGGATTCATTTTCGATGGAGGTGAAAATTCTGTAGGCCTGTTTGCTCAGATTCGGGTGCGATTTGCGAAGTCCTCCACTACGGCGTCTCTCATAATCATATAGTGGTTTGGGACGTTAAATCTCACATATTAATCAGTTATGAATACCATGCTAATGAAGCTATCTAAAGCTAGGACCGCGATAACTAAAGCATGCTAGTATATGAGGTAACTAAACCATGCTAATTAACGTGACGTTAATCATGTGAACGCTAAGCAAAACCATGCTAATTTAGCCTTACTAATATGACGATAATTAGTGTCATGATAATTAGGATTACGTTGAATAGCTTCATACTGATCATGGCCTTGCTGATTGCACCCGAGATAATTGCCTTTTAATTGAAAGCTTATCAATGAAGGTAAAACTGCTCTTTGTAATGGTCACTAATTCTTAGTCAATTAATACAATAAAAATTAGGACAGAGCTGATGCGGTCTTTCTTTATAAGGCAGAAGACGACCAACTGAAAAAGCTGGAAGAAGCTAGGTTATCACAAGCTCCTCTATGGCTCCAACCTTGCACAAGTAGTGTACGCTCACTAAACTATGTTACATGCAAAGGAGCTCCCGCGTAGCGTTCACCACATCAAACGCTTGACAGTCAGACCGGCATCATCACAGGCACGAGTTGAACTGGAGGCTTCTCAGAATCAACGAGTTTGTATCCGAGTTGACGTGTCAATCAGTTTGATTGACAGACGCCCTCTAAGAAGAGCTGGTATGCCCCCCACGTTTGCTCTTGCCGAAGAGCAGTGCTCACGTCGAGCAGCATGATTAATCATCAGCTTTATCGCGCAGACTATGCACACACGCACGCAGGACTAAAAGTGATATCACCACGCAGCTACCATGTCTCGCATTCAATTTGAGCGCGCTCATTACGTGCCCAATCACAGCCGCGTTTCCGCCATGATGCGAGCGCCCCTGGTGACCACCTGTCTTTATATTTATCGGCAATATTTGATAGAAGGAAAACGAGCAGCACTCTCATGTTGCTGCTCTCGAAAGTGGAAATTTTCATGCTGCAGACGGAACAACAGAACCTGTCCGAAAGAGGACGAACGCCCACGAACACGCCTGTGGGAGGCGCGTGTTGAGTTGGCAAAAAGATAGTGTGTCAATCACGCTGACGTCGCTGCACTGTTAAAATGAGTGGCGGCGCTGACGTGTTCGCACGCGATGTTTCTTTGTTAACCGCCGCAAATGTCCAACATGCGCTTCCAGCGGTACGCGCGTATTCTTGTAGCCATTTTTATCAGCGCTGCTATAACACTACGCACTCTCTTCATGCTATGGCCACCGCAGAGTGAGCTTGTCTGCCCGAGAAGTTCAGGTCATCCTGCATAGCACGCCTGTACACAGGTTTTCACTGCGTAACCGACTTTTACTTGGGAGATTGTGCTAATCTCTTCCCGACATAACGGAAAGGAGCAGTGGTAACAACAATATCTTGGTAAACCTTTTCGTTGAAGCGTAAGGGGTTGGACTACGAATTGAAAACACAAACAAACAAACAAACAAACAAACAAAGAAAGAAAGAAACAAACAAACAAACACACAATATTACTATACACTGGCTCTGCAAAATGCGTTTTTCAAATATATCGACGCTGCGCACAACTGTGTGATCGGAGGAAATGAACGGAACACTTTCGGTGTCTAAATGTTTTATTAATCGGTTTTCAACAGGTGTTGTAAGTTTACTAAATACGGAAGATTTTTTTTGGAGTGATTTTTTTCCTTCACCTAAATGAACGCTAACTTTCAAGCTTTTTTTTTTGCGTACAAGGCTTACTAATGACCGAGATCAACCTGAAGAACGCTGATGTAAGTGTAAAAGTAGCGCTCGTGTGCTTCAAATACTTGTGCCACTCGAGAGATCGGAATGGTAGCATCAGGTGACGCTCAGAGCCGCAACAGCTCACTCGTCGGCTTAAGGTTAAGCACACAGGATTCTGGCTAACGCCTGTGTGCCCTGAATCAATACAGCTTTTAGGGCCTGAGACGCGATGGGGATTTTCTCAAATACTTCTAAAGAATATCTGCAGTGCGTAGCTGTTCTTAAGCTGCCCTGGTTTGAATAAGTATCGGTAAATGCGATGTACAACACTGATGAATAGCGTTCTTCTCCGCGAGAAGTTAAATAGAACGTAGACTACCACCCTAGCATTATTGCTCCAAGGGAGCGTAGATTCGCTCTACAGGTGTCGGTGGTACTCGTAGTACAGGTACACGACCGGATTACACAAGCTGCAATGGCTGGGCCACGGTAGTCGTTGATGTGAGCGGTACGTACAGATTTCGCGCAGTACAACAAGAACTCGACTCGGCCGCCAGCCGCGCTGCTGGCTGTCATGAAGACGATGCCTCGAGGCAGTCGGACCGCTGCGATTAGTCAGAATCGGATGATCAATATTCAATTACGGCGTGTTTTATTATTAGAGCAGAGGCGTGGGGACATCGTGCACGTGTGTAGAGAGCTCGCCGCGCCCAATGATAAGCGCAGTGCCACGTGTCCCCAATTCGGTGGAATGCGCAGTGTACACCTCCGGGGGTTGACCGGCAGGCCATGTCGGAACCGCACCTAGTACACATTTCGCCTCGGGGTACATAGGCAGCTCTGGCCTTCTGTCGCCCCTGCACCTAATCCAGCGCACCGTTTGGCGCAAGCTTTTAGCCACGACAGGACAGGGGGCGAGGACGCGACCGAGCGACCGAACACGCCGAGTGCGTACGCGCAGTTTATACGTCACCGAAGGAGCGCGTATATACCGGTTTGCGCCAGGGAACCAGTTCCGGCATCGCGGTGGTGGCCCAACGTGGCCGCGTTTACTCGGACCCGCTGGGCTCGCACGTGTGTGTGCATCGTCGCCGGCGTTGCGTTAACGAGGAAAATGAAAGAAAACAAAAAAAGACCCATTCCTGCACGTCTTCTCCTGCGGCTGTAGGTGCGCAATCGAGTGCGGCGACTGGAAGGCGATCCGGCGCGCAATTCCTCGTTGTACACGACAAGGCGAAGGCCAGGGCACGTCGCTTCCTTCCGTTCTGTCTCGCCGGCGCCTGCGGGCGAATTCTCCTTCCCGCGCGCGCTGCAAGTGGCGCCCCGACACGTTATTAGGCACTGGCCGTCTGATTGAACCAGTTAATCTCTCGCACGGCCCCTTTCAACGCGGTCTCAGAGTAGCTTGCGCGCGCGTTCCTCTGGCGGACAAGGCGGGAAGCGTGTAACCTGATTCCAGACCGAACGCGACCCACTTGGAACTAGTATTACAGGAGGGCGTCCCCACTCCGTGTGTAACGCGGATCACGCGCTTTTCCAAATCGTCACGATGCGAGCACAGAATGTTCGCCACTGGTCAACTCTGTTCGGTGCTCCGATGGAAGGGTCTCTCATTCACTGCACGTCTGTTCGTTGATCGATAGAGAGATTAATAAAGGTTTGCTTGATTTATTTAGGGTGAAAGAATTCAATTAGCTCTGTGTCAGGGTTGGACGTGTGGCTGGCGCTAGTCGCGAGGAGGTGGCGTTGCAGGATGTATCTACATTATTTAATTTGTTGTTGTTTTGTTCCAGCCTTCCAGGCAGGGTAGAGAGAATGAAAGAGCGCGATATGGAAACAATTAGCCAAGTGGGGTGCGAGAGGTGGGCTTACTGCCTGAGCCGAGACCTTTTCACACTCCTAAAAGCTTACTTGACGTGATGGTTTACGTAAAATGTAACGACGTATGACCCCTCCAGATTTTACGCTCTGCCACGTTTACTTCGCTATATTTGCAGCAAATGCACTGCCGCGGTGTTGAAGTGGCGTCTCCTACTTCTGAGTATGTGGTCGCACCAACGGTTACCAGCCGTATCGGTCGCATCTTTGAGAGGACGGCTTGAAGAAAGCAAAATTAGTAGTGAACACAGCTCGCCGCTTGTCTTTTGGGCGGCCGTACATAGGCGGAGTTCTCAACTACAGCTGCCTCCGTGAGTTCAAAACCCCACATAGGCACTTACCATACTCTCTCAGCTGATATATATGCATCCCCTGAGAAGAATTAAAAGCTTGAGAGCAGCTTCTGGTGCAGCAATAATATCTATGAATAAGAGCCCAGGTCTGTACCTTCCTCTTTCAACTCCTCGAAAAAGGAAAGACGGGGAAGGCTGTAGGAACCTCCTTTGTGCTTTAAAACTTGTTGCACGCACCGGCACAGGTGCACACACATACGAAACATATATACACACACATAAGAGCGATAAATACCGAAAAGACGTGAAGAAGACTACAGGCCCAAGACAGATAACGAAAGAGAAAATGCCGAACGGTAGTGGCATGTGAGCGGCAACGTTAACGATGTAGTCATTATTTCTAGCAGATAAGGGACGCGACACATTGTAGGAGATTTAGGCTGATGCAGAGACAATGAAATAACAGTAGGACGCATGTTACACACAAGGCTGCGCCAGCTTTAACGTCTTGCACTACCGATTTGAAAAGCTGTTGACGCAAGAAACCGACGAAAAAGAGAAAGAAAAAGCCCGAAGGAATGTCGTCACAGGCCAACGCATTGCGCCTGAAAATAAAATGAGGAAGGTGCAGTTTTTCTTGTGGGCCGACCACGACGCCTTTCTATTGCTACATTCGGTTCAATAGCTAAGCTGCCAGGAAGTAAAACCGCCCCACAGCTGCATGCTGCTCTGTAAACTTCTGCAACAAAGTGTGCGCACTGACTGGAAACAGTAAACATGCCAGCCTGTCGTTTGCAGTGCACAGTTGTTAGAAGACCGGACTCCACTACGCATTGTCACAGTTGTCACGCTCGTCGAAAAGGTTGTGAGACAGGCGCAGCACATTGAACCATCAAGATAGGATCTGGCGCTGTGAAGGTTTGTCCTATAGATGGCCAATGGTGATGGCTTACGTGCTTTCTAGATGAAAACTCTTGCCGCCATGAAGCTGAACATGCGGTATACAGGAAACTGCAGGCAGTACCGCACCTTGGAAACGCTCCTGATGGTACCGTTCGCATCGACGTCGTATACAGAACTGCTTGAGAAGCACGTCCTCTATGCTCTCGGGCAATACTAAATCTGATGGCTTCTATTAGACTAACCTCCTATTTATATTTACTGAGGTCAATAAAAGAAAGTATGAAAGAGAGAGTTGGTTAATTTATCCAGAAAATAAAAAATCCACAGGCCAATGGCCCGAGTAAAGAGAGATCCAGGGCACTTCCCGTGTGGTCAGTGAGGGTCCGCCACCTGACAATTTTGTCTCGGGTAATTGTTTTTGTCGAGACCCGGCGTCCGCTGAGGATGTCGTCTTCAAAGGGGTATTGACTCGAGAATTTTTAGTTGCCATTCTATTGTGTTAAACGAAATGCCGAACCCTGTAGAGCATCTGCCGCGGTGGGGTAACGATTACGGTGCTCCGCAGCTGACCCCATAGGGCCGCGGGTTCTATTTCGACTGCGGAGATCACATTTCGATGAATGCTAGAGGCCCGCGTACTGTGTGATATCAGCGGACGCTAAAGATCACAAGATGGTAGAAATTCCCGGAGCCCTTTACTACGGCATACCTAATAATCATGTAGTAGTTTTGAGATGTGAAACCACATATATTCTTATATAAGGCCCGAAGTGCCTCGAAATTGTAGTGGAAAGCGTGCGTATACCCTGAAAAATTAGTTGCGGTGTCTTTTTTTTTCCAAAGAAAGTTTCGGTTCTTACTATACCCTGACGTGACGACAGTGGTATGAGCTTCTCGTCACGTGTTTGCGAAAGTCATCATGACGTTTCCACCGAAGCTCCGCTCCATGGATCCGTGGGTCGTGAAGTTAGTTAACTCACCAGAATTGACACTGTCGCCAGATGTCACGATAGTGCCGATGGGAACAGGCGTGCCATGCGAAATCTGATTTCGAAGGCAAAACAAAATATCTTATCAGTATTTGCGGAGCTTCACTCGCTCTCAGTGACTTCTGTATTCAGAATATCTTTGTGGCAAAGTATAGTTAGCTTGTAACATTTGTGTCAGTAGACTTTTAAAGATGCAGGCACAGGTGATGTGTTTAAGCATCCCCCGGGGACGATACGCGAGAAACGATGCTACACTCATGGGACCAATTTAATGTAAAAAAAATACGCATGATTCAAGCATTCGCTTGATATCCCGACGAAGAAAATAAGCTAAAAAGAAGAAGAGATCGACTCAACGGCGAGAGCTCCTCTTCTGTAGCCCCCTTCCCCCTCCTCCCGTCTCTCGATACCTTTCAGGGCTGACAGCGCGTTCAACGGAAGGCTTCGAAGTGATTTCAACGCGAAGCGCCCCTCGCGTTGGCTTCCAACAGCCGGTCGCGTCAGTGGGAGCCCGCCGTTCACGCACCCTTATGCATACAGGTGTGCGCGCATTCGACTCGAGCGCGCCCCACAAACTGGAAGCGATCAGCCCGTCCTGCCTTTATGATTGCTTGGCGGATCCTCGGTGCCGTTTAGGATTGACACGCAGGAAAGGAGGGCTGCCTGTTCGTTGTGTACGCACGGCACCGTGACCGCGTTCTGCGCCGGGAGCCACTTCTGGCTGGCCGACAAGACGGTGGCCCTCGAGAGACAGCAGCCGAGGCCGACCTTTAAACGTCGTGGGTGCGCGCTTGGCCTGCCTGGAAGAACACGCTGCTCCTCCGTCGAAGTGCGGCGTGTGACTACACAGTCGGCCAGGCAGGAATTCGTGCTTGCCGTTTTTTTCTTCTTTATGGTATTTGAGTTTGAAAAGTGGACCGCGCCGAAGCCGCCTGGTTTGCCTTATTGTGGCCCTGCTCGTAAAATTATTCGGTTGCCGTATTCTTTTGTACCCGATGCGTATACAGCAAACTGCGCCTGTATGTAGCACGTGATTCCGAACAAAGTACTCCCGTCACAGAGGTGTCACATTTCACATTCAAAGCGATGTTGGCGTCACATTTGTTTTTTCACTTTTTCTTTGACTGTGAATTTTTAGCCTGCCGAAACGGCGTAGTGGGTTATGGCGAACGTGGCAGCAGAACACTCCAGATTAATATTGACAACCAGATTACAAGAGTGTTCTTGGATTATGCCACCATTAAAAGGCAGCCGCTGTGGCAGGGAATTGAACTTCCGACCTCGTGCTCAGCTACGTCAAGCCAACGCCTGCGAATCACCATGCCGAGTGTTTGGTCATAAAAAAATACTTAGGATGGCTACTTGGTAGTTTGCACATTTCTGGCTCCTCGAAGACTATTGGTCATCACAAAAACTTATTACTTACCCTAACACGAGCATGTGTTACATGCACTTATGTCTTCAAACGTGTCATCGGATCGCTACCATGCGGCAAATGCTTGCGAGACAAGCTGATTAGGATAACATGCAGAGGCAAGTACAGACGCAACTGAATGAAATCGAATTCACATCTGCCTTTTGTCGGAAAGTAATTGTATATGGATTGCCGTTTTGACGGACGGTAATTGTATTTGGATTACCGTTAGTAATTTCCGATGGTGTAGTCAACGGCATTCTCTGTGACACCATTGCTACATATCAAGATTACCAAGCAGCATTACACAAAATCTGTGGCAAGGCTACCTGCCACGCATCAGGATTGGTGCTCGCATTGCTGCAGAGCAAGAACAGAGCGCGCACCAATACATTAATCGGTAACATGTTTGCTTTCGATTCTATTGTTGTGGCCTCTATAATTCATTAGAGCTGAAGTAATTTTGCATCACCGGACATCTTCAATTAAGCTTTCCCTCACTCAGTCGGCATAGAATGAGTTGGTAAGGGAAGTGGAGTTATTCAATTTCTTCTAAAAATTACGTATATAAAAACCGAACATATTTTCAGTGTGCACGTCAAGTTACGGAAACGGGCTCCTTATTTCTTGCCCCTCTTTCTTTTCTACCTTGTATGTGTACGCTCCGCTGCAGGTGCTTGATCTGCAACTTTTACAGGAACTTGATCTGCCGTAGGCTTCAGTGTCCGTGGACATGCTCTAAGCAGTACAGATTAAGTACTTGTTCGGCGAGAGTGTTGCAAGAATGTAATGCGTCAAAAAATAGTAACAGTAAGAGAAACAAGGAAAATAAGAATGGCTTCTGGAGAAGGCTTGCTCTTTAAGTTAATTCTGACCACAAACTAGTCCTTCATTCATATGCACGAGAACGTACGTACAGACGTCTCCAGGCCTGCTTATAATAAATTCAGCTTCTCCGACATTCCTACCACAAACTCCGGGTTGTCGAAACTTGGGAGATTTGTTTACAAATTTTGAACCTTGGGAGATCAGTTTGGAATTGGAGTATTCCTCGTTTCTACTTCCTTCTTGTCTTTCGCGTCGTTGCAACGTGGCTATTCCTCGCCGCCGATGCACGCACCTTGAGCAGTGCGCCAAGAGCAAGGCCGCGACGCCGAGGTGGCACGCACGCCGTACTCGCCAACGTTACTCGCAGCGCCGCTCAGCAGGCGCCACGCGAGCTACGCGCCGAGAACGGCCGTGGATCCTTAGACAGCGCGCTGACCTCGTTTCGGCGCTGGTTCAAGGTCGGACAGGAACCTGCTCCTCCTCTCCGGCGCGGGGGGTGCTGCGCCCGGTGCGCTGCCGTTTACAAACACCGGGACGCGGCTTGGCGCACTTTGCGCCTCGTCGGAGCGCGCGCACAGCGCAGCGATACGCATAAACGCGCTCGCTGCACTCGCCATTGCCCGCGGGGTACGCCCTCCTGCGAGCACTTTGTTGCCTCGTGGCTCGAGGCGTCTGGTGCGCTCGTTGCCGCCGCTGAACGGTCTCCGAAGGTGTGGTGCGGACGCTCTCGGTTTTTGCTTTACCGAGACCAGAGTTCTTTATGAAAAAAAAAACTCCTTGCATCCACCCACCCACCCACTCCCTCTCACCCCACTAACAAAAGAAAACAGACAGAAATACTCTGGCAAAATTTCTCCCCCCCCCCCCGTTTCTTTTATGATAAGCGTTTAGCCCTCACACTGGCGAAGAAAGCAACGCGGCTTCGAACTGCCCGCCCGCAGAGATGGTCCGGCCATGGCATCCCGTGGTGCATCGGTCTCTTGTTATGTTTGTCGTGAATCGTTTCTGAGCTAGGGTCAAGGCTGCCGCGCGTGCGTCTCTCGTTAGGGGCTGAGTCACCGCTGGCCTTCGGAGCACGAGAAGACGATGATCGAGAACGTGTACCGTGGCCTACAGAAAATGCGAGCAACCGGAACACGGCTTTTCTTCGTTGGGGTCACGTTTGACCCATATTTCGCTCGTTTCGTCTGAGGTATTCAGTCGAGTTGTTTGCCGATGGAAGTGGAACTGGTTTTTATTATTTTCTTTCTTTTCTAAAGATGACAAAAAAGAACTAGAAACGTATAAGGAAAGTTTTAACTACTTCTTCGTTTTAAAAAAAGAAGTGTGCTCGTTTTTGCGCTCGTTTTGTCGTCTTGTACCATCACAATTTAATATATTGAGAAAGCGGGTCAGATTTGGGTGCACGTTAAAGAACCCCAGGTGGTCGAAATTTCCGGAGCCCTCCACTACGGCGTCTCTCATGATCATATGGTGGTTTTGGGACGTTAAACCACACAAATCAATCAAATCAATCGAGAAAGCGTTATGCCTTAAATTTCATCCGTACATTGGGGTAGTTTGCTGACAGCGATGTTTCAGTTTTTGCGGAGCACTTCACGTAGTAACAATTAACAAAATTAAACATATTAGAGAGAGAGAAAAGGTTGCTGCTTGTAACTGTCATGTAAGGTGTGCCCGACCAAACCCCACTATTTTGATCGGAAGCAAAAAGTCGAGTTTTTTTTTGTGCCAAATACGGAACGTTCATTGAAAATGCATCACGATCAAGTTGTAGCACGTATAGTTACGCTGACTGAATGATGGACTGATTGATTGATTGATTGAGTAATTGACAGAAATAACTTTATTGATAGCTACGCTGATGTGACTGGAATTTCGCTACCTGAACTCCGTAGATAATTCCTTAAGTGATATTTCCGTAGTGGTTGCGTACAAGTACGATATAATTTTCGTGAATTATTTTAGAATTTAATTTTACAAAAGGTGACTATTTGCAGAGTATTGTTCCTGCTAAAAACCTTGCTTTGTCGCTGCTATATTTTTTCTAATTGGCGCCACCGTTTCAGAAATGGTTTTTAAAGGTGAAAGTGGCTGCTCTGTATAAAGCGCTGTGGAGAGGCCACTTTTAAAGAGCCGTTCAGGTTGCGAGTTTCCGTGGCGACTCCACTGAAAGACCATGGCCGTGGAATGCTAATGCAAAAGAACCTGTTGGAACCCATTGGGTCCTATGGCGCCGGAAAATAAATTGCAGTGCTGGTATGCTTCCTGATTTAGTCTATGCTCGATTACGGCCTGGTGCCATCTTCCAAGAGACTGCATTATTGTCATGTGTTGCACGGCTTTAATTGAATTATTGATACTTTTTAAATCCGTACGTTAAAAATATATATACCATGTCACTTATATCACATTTTTTATTATTAGAATGTTTTGAAAATGCCCCAAAAAAGCCACTCCTGCATTTTCGCGTGGCTTTCACAACTTTCATTTCATAATGTCACGCGTGCTTGATCGCACGAGGTCGGCTTTGCGTTTTCTCGGCAAATCGTGCGACACCCACGACCCTCGATCATTCATGCGTAACAAGTCGCGTTTATGTTTAAGTGTCGCGTCCCCCTACCCCCTTCTTTAATTTGATGCGCCATTGAGCACGACGTGTTCATCGCGCGCTCACTTTCCAAGAAAACTTACCAGCGACAGCATTCATATTTGTTTGTGATCGATGCACGCATGCGCGTGTCGTAATGAAAATACATTTTTGGGAGACAGTATACATCGGGCGTGACACAGAAAGCAGTTCTTTTATCGCAACGACACGAGCTTTATCATCAGTTATGAATCAATTAACCCCTGTTTCACCGTTGGCATACAAGAAAAAATTTGGAGCTTCATATTATGAATTACTATGCCTATGGGCCCACCACGTCAAAATAATAATAACAAAAAATTTACTGAACTAACAAAACAATAAAAAGTTCTTTTAAAGTCGGATCCTCTTTTGCCTTATTTTATTTTCTTTTCCACGCGAGAATGGAGAACCATGCTTATAAATCAGCTACTGCGGCAATAAGTGGGCAATGTAAGTGCTTTTGAGGCACAAACAACTGTGATTTCTGGAGTCAAAGTGGGAGAGGTTGCATCGTGCGGTGGTTCCTTAACCTACTCAGATTAACTCTGATTGAAAACAATTAAGAGGAAAAGGTCGAGTACTACAATGGTAGGCGTAACTTTATAACCTCAGTGTGCTTGCCCTTCGCGGACGAACCAACTTGTCGATCTGTAGCGCGCATAAGAAAAATAATAAGAAATCGAGAAAAACAGCTAACCTGAGAGGAAGGGAAATACGGAGGAAGGGGGGTCGTTTTGCCAACAGTACTTCGATCTCACAAAGAATGTAACAGTGAACCCAGATAGAGATAGAAAGAGAAAGAGAGAAAATAAACCAGAGCGATACTTAACCAGGTGCCGTGCCGATGCAGCGGTGTGTGTGTGCGATGGCCGCAAGTGCGCCACTTTCCCGCCGGCTGTCAGGGGCAGCTCTATGGCCTTTGTTCAGCGGCCGCGGGTTTCACGGTCGGGCGCATTACAAAACTGCGCGGAGCGTTTACGCGGCCACTCTGACGGGACGGCCGTGCCCGCTATTCACAAAGGAGGGACACAAAGAAGTCGGCGGCTGCATTAGGCACGACGCGAGCTGAACGACTCGTGATACGCAGTCTGGCGACATATATATACATACAACTCCTCAACCCACATACGCCCTCGTCATTATACGCTGCTCCTTTTGAAGAGCGCGGTTAAGAGATCTACCCTCTGTATAACGCTTGTCTCCGTGTTCTCCTCGTGCGCCACAGAAAGCCGTCGTTTTTTTCGGAATGAGACGCAGATCGTCCAGTCTTTTCTCGTTGCCCCTTAATTGTTTCCTTTTGCAGGCGAAATCGGAGCATGCGCGCGTTGAGGCGCGCCGCGTCACTGCCTGTTTTACGAAGTTGCGCAGGAGAAAAAGAATGACCGCAGGTCACGGGTTCGAATCCCGGCGGTGGCGGCTGCATTTCCGGTGGAGGCGGAAATGTTGTAGGCCCGTGTGCTCAGATTTGGGTGCACGTTAAAGAACTCCAGGTGGTCGAAATTTCCGGAGCCCTCCACTACGGCGTCTCTCATAATGATATGGTGGTTTTGGAACGTTAAACGCCACACATCAATCAATCAAAAAGAATGAAACACGACGGGTGTTCTTGGGGCCTTTTTTATGCTCTCAGCACTCTTTGAATGACGACTTATCAGTACATTATTCACATTTCCATCGAAAGCCAAAGCTTATGCTAGTTATATGCGCGTCTCCTCATAACTGGTGCTGAGCTCGCAACTTTGAGGTCTCTATAAGACCAGGGTCTTGTTGCTTGAAAGCCACGCACTATTTGTAAACCCTTGAAGACATAAGGGGAAGCACTGTGAAGCGAGAGACACGCGTGCATGGATACAAAGAAAGTATTAATAGCAATAGGCCTTGCGTGCTCGAACCACGGTACGTCCGAGGCACGCCGCAGTCGGGGGTACCGGTTTCACTTTGACCACGTTGTGTTCTTTAGCGTGCACGTAAATCTAAATACACGGTCGCTCTTTCATTTCATCCCCGTCAGAACGTGACCGCCACGGCCAAGAAACAAACTCACACAGAGACCGATGTAATAGTCAACCATATACGATATATGCCATCTTCAAATCTAGGCTCGATCACACAAACGTCTGGAATTGTCGATCTCGCGCCCCTCCCTTTTTAGTGGGAAAGAAACTTCGGGCATCTGCTCGGCGAAGGGGGCACGTATGTGTTCGACGAAAATGAGCTCACGGGAGATGCGTACGTCCAGAAGAGAATTTCAGTGCTTCAGCAGTTGACGCTGAACCAGCGGAGAAGGCTGTCATCGGTGCCGCGATTCTCGCGTAGGCGGCGAGTACGGAGTGTCTAGTGCAATGTATCGAGTCGGTTTCAACATCGCGGGCTCCCTCGTCGTCTACCGATGGTGGTGACATTTTCAGCGGCACCACGTCAGCACCCCGACGTGAACTGCGAGCTGACATAGAACTCTTTATTGAGATTTTTTTCAACTGTTACATTAATACACCCTGCTTTCAAGTATTGTTTCAGTGTGCGGGGCGTCGCTTGAGCAGCTCAGAGGCCCCACCTTCCTAATTCTCCCTTCTGTCGTTTTTTTTTTGGTTTCAATCACGTCATTATTTTATTAACCTTCCGCGTTGTGACTACATGTACAGTCGCAATCTTTTTGAGAGTGAAGAGTGGAGCGCGTGGCTTTCGGAGCACCCGGTGGATGAGGTGAAGCTGTGTACCTCAGAGTAGCAACAATATATAACTATCAATAATGTTGCACCACATAAGCAATAAAACTTTAAGATATGTTGAATTTTGCTGGGCGTTTTCTGGGTCATCGTTGATCTTTCACTGGGTGCTTTCTCCGAAACACATTTTGCGTTCCAGCAGGACCTGAACACGCTGTAAAACCTATGAACAAGCACATAGGAAATAACACCGGATTGCAGTGCTCTGCTGGCAAGCATGAAGACATGACAATATACTAGTGTAACATTGAGTGAAAGCATTCCAATTTACTAAAAAAAACTCCATGAGACTTATCACCCTTTCGTGAAACGTGTTACAAATAACAGTTCTGGTGATTGCATCTTTTTGCGTATTCATTCTACGACTATAAGAACACAAGAAAAAAAAAAGGCAAACGAAGGGACACGGCAGGCGAAAGAGAGAAGCTATTTGAACTGAAAGCACCCAAATTTTGCTCGCGATCTGAACAGAATCACAAAGGAGGCCGAAAATCAGCTTCCAGGCGACACATGAGTGCTACGCTATCGTTATGCGCGTGAATGAAAGTTACCCTCCTCGCGCACGCACGCACATACTGTGACGTCTAACGGCCCTAGTAGTACCGAAAGCTACGTGCTCCTGTGTTCACTCTAAAAAAAAAAGTGGCAGATGCCACGTAAGTACAGTGGGAATCGATCATATGCGATGCACGAAAGGAGAAGGTCTATATGTGACTTTAAAATCGGCTGCGAGGCGGAGGTACCTTATGCTGTACGAGACTTACATGTATTGATTATGATGTCTGGACGTTTCATTTACCTTTCTCCTCTATTCACGTCACGTCGTACCAAATTTGGTATATGTGGAGCTAGCGAAACGGTCGCGAGTACGCTATGAGCGTAGCATTGCAGTCATGTTTTTTCATGACACGCATGTCACGATTATCATGTTTGGACGCGTCGTTTACCGTTGTCGTCCATTCACGTCACGTAATACCAAATTTGGTGTAGTCAGCGAACTTGTCCGTGAGCGCAACATGAGCGTGGTACGTTGTCATGTTCTTACATGACACGCATGTTATTATTATCATCTTTGCACCAGTCATATACCTTCATATCTATTCAGATTCCGTAATACCAAATTTGGTAAATGTGAAGCCAGCGAAATGACCGCTAGCGCACCATGAGCGTGGCGTGCAGTCATGACATACATGTTATCATTTCCACGTTAGGGTCTATTATGCTCGCCATGCAGTCATGTGATAGCATACCAGTTTTGCAATATGTCATGTGAACGAAACCACCGCAAGAACAGCAAGACTATAAATCTAATTCACGACATTAATGCCATACATGTCATGACTTTCATGTTATGGCGTACCAAATTTGGTACGCCGTAACATGACTGTATGATATGGTAATAGATACAGGCGGATAGATAGATAGATAGATAGATAGATAGATAGATAGATAGATAGATAGATAGATAGCTTGAAGTCGCCGAAGTTCGCTAAGAAATACTTTGCATTTAACAGATTCCGACTGTACCTGTTGTAGTGTTGTTAAAAGCATAGTTTGTTGCCTTTTTGTTCTAGTTTTTCATCACGCGCATCTTGTTTTCCATCTTAGTCAACTTTTTGTAAACTCCTGTCATTTACCTTCTCTTAAATAAATACTTGTTTTTTTTTAACGAAATGTCCACGTCTGCTGCATGAGTCCGTCAGTAAGACTCAAACATCACTACACGTGCCACCCCGCGGGGGTCGACCAGCCTAAAAACAACAACATCAATGAAATGTACCACTAGGAGGCCTTCCAGGCATCGCAGGCCGAAGCGTAAAGTGGAAGCCTGCGAGTCTGCCGCTCGCCGCTGTTAGATCGGTGGGGCGTCACCCGAAATGTGTGACACTCAACGAGAACCGAACTAATCTCAGAGGCTAACACGGCGAGGAACACGGCGTATAATGTGTTGGATGGAATTTCCTCCGGAGCCGAGTCGCCGCTGCTTCGTCGTGCCTCGGTCCAAATCGTTCTGACCTCCGAGAGGCGACTCTGTCGTGCAGGCGCATCGACGAGCCCGTCCGGCGTCCTTTTCCCGTTCATTTGCATGCCAGTGGGAAATGGCCGTCCGTCCGGCCATTCCGAACGGCACTGCCGTCTAGTCGGACAGCGCGGAGACGTAAGCGTGGACGACGGGAACAGTCACGCTGCGATGGGCCGTCGCGTACGCGTCGCGCGATAATAGCCGCGGTCGCGGGAGTAACACGCCAGCATTATACCTGCAACAGCGACTGCCTGTAAGTATACTTACGCTGGCCGCGTGTAGGAGCAACACCACCTAAATGAGTTCTAGGTGGTGTTGGTAGGAGCACAGCTGCATAACCCCGCTCCACCTCGCGGTTATTTTTATGGTCATTTTCTGCGCGCTCTCGGACAGCCTCCAGGATGATGTGTTGTTCTCACCTACTGCTGTACGATCGTTGTCGTTCGCACTGCAGAACGAATGGCGTGGTGGAGGGCACATGCCGTATGAAACACTCGACGCCCCTCCTTAATGAAAAGCCGTGGGGACCTGACTTTTCGAGACGAAAGTCTGCCCCAAAATAGAGTTTTTATTCTGTCAATTTTCGCGTTCCTGACGTGTATCCGCACATTTTTACAAAATTTGGTTCCCAAATTCTGCATGTCTTTGCTGTTATCCAACTTAAAGATAAGGTTCTGCGAGAGTTTTTTTTAAATAGGCAGAAATACCCGGCGTTTTGATCACGTGCCACTTCAAAGCTGGTACGCTCTATCGGCGCCATTTTGGTTTTGTTAAATAGCTTGGTTTTCAGACATTTCTTTTAAATTAGTTTGGCCATGCTGTGCGTTCCCGAGAGGCGGGAAAAAAGTACCGCAAAAAAAGAGCTTTCGCGCGTTGCCATTCGTCGTGATCACAATTCGGCCATCTGATTGGCATAAGTGCCACGCCGCCATCATGCACCGCCACTTTGACTGAGACTGCGTGTGTATACAGCTATTGTGCTCAACTCACCGCTCTGTTGATAGCTCCCTTGATCGGCGCACGAAGTTTATCATGCCTGGCGGGACGAAAAACGTTTCATACACGCCATCACTTTGGGCGCAAACGACGAAGGGGGAAAGTGCGTGCAAAGGACGCGGCACCGTCGCAAACAGCCGTTCTCGGAGCATCGCCGGTCCACGTCGCGGAAGGCGGTAGTGCATCGCCGCCAGTCGCGCATGTTCACGCTTGTGATGCGTGCCTGTGCTCGTGACCGAAAAGGAAGTACGGGGGGCGCATGCACGAAAACAAGCAGTGCCTCAGCAGCTTGGATCAACGCCAGCGCCTGCGCGGAAGGTGGAAAACTTCAACCGATGAAGCGGCGCACAGACTGTAGCGATGGAATCTGCAGCTCCGCACACTATCGTCGACCTCGACGCTGTCAGTGATCTCGTTCTTCAAGCTATTCGCTCACACATCTGCCGTGGAAAAGTCAAGCTAACCCTCGGCGATCGTGAGCACGGTTTAGCAGTGAAGCTACGCGCGGTGCGCGACAACTGCGGCGACATTGGGGATGCTTGGAGCTCGCTCCGAGTCGAAAGCTCGCTGAGGTAGAGACCCTTTGCGATAAACATGCTTGTGGGTCGCGCAATGTTTTCAACTGGTAATGGCCAGATGGCAGTTAACGACATATTTACCGCATTGAGGCTGTTCAGTCGAGCAATGCATAATAACACTTTTTAGCGGCATCTGAAAAAGCAGCTGGAACGCGCTGCTACGCGAGCAGCTGAGGATGCTATATATGCGGCAGTGCGCGCATGAAGTGTCATAGCTCTACGAGGACTTGTGTTTTGGACACACTGGTAACATTGCACTGTGTTTTCATGAGAGCTGGATGACTCGAGGTCACTCTTCACAGATCGGTGCGGGAGCTGTTATTGACCTTTACCGTTTATGTTCTGGAATACGTCGAGCTTTGAGTTCTTTGAAATTTTTGTTTGGGCTGCGAGGTGGGACATAAACCCGGTGGTGAGGGCTATCAGCAATGGCGAGATGCTTATCCTTTTTCAGAGGTCCCTTAAACGGCACAATTTTCGCTGCACAACAGTCTTGTGTGGTGGCGACAGCAGAACATACAATGCCAAAAGGCATGCCAAAGTTTATGGTATTATAGACGTAGAAAAGGAAGACGGCACAGACAATATGCGAAACCGAATGGAGAGAGCTTTGAGGAACTTGGTTCAAATGCTAAAAAAATAATAAACTGAAGGCTGAAGTCTGGGAAGGAAGGGCGACTCACTGCTGATCTCATCACTGGATTGAACACCTACTATGGTCGTGCACTCAAGTCACATAAAGGGAATCTCTATGAAATGCAGCCAGCTGTGATGTCCCCGTACCATCACATAACGTCTACTGACGAGTGCTCAAACCACTGTTTGTGCCCAAAAGGCAAGCAGTCATGGTACCGACACAATGACTCAAAGGCCAAGGGTATTCAAGAGCCTGAACACCACACAGCTTGCCCAAAGAAGTTGCAGATGCATTATTGCCTGTTTACAAACGTCTGCCGGACCGAAGTCTGCTGCAAAGGTGTCTTAGAGGAAAAGCGCAAAACTCGAATGAAAGATTGCATTCGATTATTTGGAGTCTAATCTCCGAAGAGCTGCATTCTTTCTTTTTTGCTGTTCAAGCAGCGGTTGCCGAAGTGGTGTTGCGTTTTATTTCTGGGAACGCACACTCTGCAGCATCAATTCTTCACGAACTGGGACCGAACGCAACAATCACTGGCAAGATGCGAACAGAAGAGAGGGGCAAATGACGGAGTGCCATGTCTACCAAGAGGCATAGAGCTTTAGAGGGACTCAAAAGAAGTGTCTCGAGAAATCATAAGAACTCCATGCATCCTGACTGTCTACTTGAAAATCTACTTGAAATTAAGCAAGATTCATCTCGGAAGCAGGGTCTCCTCTTAAATGTAGTGCTCTGCAGGTGAGGGTCACTGCTGCTGCCAGCTAACTGGTACCAGTGTCTCGAAATAGACATATAGCGGCTGTGGTCAAGTAACCAGGTGAGCTCGCGTGACAAACTTGGACGTGGGATAGGTTGATGCAGTACAACTAGTGCAGGTTTTAAACGCACCCATTTGTGTGTGGTTGACTCGATGCTGCATTGACAGTGTCGTTCGTTAACCAGGATCGAATATTTATGTCGGCTCCCACAATTACGGTAGATAATATTGGCCCAACCTCTTACTTAAGAATCGACACTCCTTCAACTCTGACCAGTGGTCGAGCGTGCTTCAAAACAACAGCAAGCTTACTCTGATTCACGGCCGGCGTTACCGACGCTGTTGAATGCAACAAAGCAGAAAGAACCGTCGTCCGTCTCTATTGACATCTTCAAGTTCGACCGCTCGAGTCAGACGAAGTAAATCTCGTTGCTTCCACCTGCACCGGCACTCGACGTCCATTGTCGAGCTGCCGACAGGCCCCGCGACCGCTTATTCAATTCTATCCGAAGGCCATGCGTGCTCGGTCGCGCTATCTCTCGCTGCCTTCGCATTCAACCTTCGCTTCATTGACCGAGATCGAAGGATTCGTGTAGACGCGGGAATCGCGCACCGTTTGTGCGGAAAGCATGTGCCAATCTTTGTATACAACGGGGAGGAACAATCTTGTTCTTTTTTCCTTTTCTTTTGAGTAGTTGCTTTCACACGCCGCTCTGCCGATGCCGGCTCTGTCGGTCCTATTAGGTGCAGGTCGGTCAGTGCGTGCCCAGTCGCAGAGACTTTCGAGGACATGTCTTCATCGCGGCACGACGAGGATTGCCTTCGCATGTCAGACAATATATTAACTTGTCAAGGGCGTGAGGACGCGTGTTCAGGTTGCTTATTTCGTTATCACATACGTATCTATTAAAAGAAAGAAAGAAAAAGAAACAGCTGCAGCTTTCATTTTTTTAGCTGCTCATGAAGAAAAAAAAATATGTATGTTAACATAAAATTTCACAGTGAAGTCAAACACCTCTAAAGATTCTGTCTCCGCGAGAGAGAGAGAGAGATAAAGATGCAAAGAAATGCAGGGAGGTTAACCAGACGCACATTCGGTTTGCTACCCTGCACTGGCGAAGGGATGAAGGGGAGAAAAGAGGTTGCAGAGAGATGAGAAGGTACACACAATCACGAGCACACTCGGGGAGCACACACAGTCTACAGGCGGTCGCTCAGGTTTGTTGACTTTAAGTAAAGTAGCAGTGCTTTAGTCGCTTTCTGCGCAACTGAGGCAGATGCCCGCCAACTAAGCACAAAACACATGACCCTTAAACCGCCAACAGATCGCTCACGTGCTCCTATGCTATAGCAAATGCGCGCGCTCGTTGCGTTTTCTCCTCAGACGTTGAGGAAGTGCGTTCGGAGAGGTGACCAGGCGAGCTGACGAATGCGTTCGCTGTAGATTCATGCCCCAGATGCAATGCCATAACTGAAATTCGGCCTCAGGATGGTTTAGATGCCCTTTGAAATTGAAGTCAAACGGAATATCTTTCTATGCAATCAGGTCTTCAGCATATAGTCCAGTATTCGTTTCAATAAAGAAAACCGCAAAACTTGCATCAACACCGCATCATGTACAGCAAGGCGCCTGCGAACAACGAGAATACCCTCTCAGCGTTCCCGGTAAACATAATGTTGCAGCTGCTTTGCACACCACACGAGGGCTTCGAATGGCGTCAAACAGCCCTTCCTCCTCATTCGTGTGTTTTCTGCTTTCACATATAAAAGGCAGACCTGTCCCGCTGCAGTGGTCTGATGGCTAAGGTACTCGGCTGCTGACCCGCAGGTCGCGGGATCGAATCCCGACTGCGGCGGCTGCATTTCCGATGGAGGCCGAAATGTTGAGGGCGTGTGCTCAGATTTGGGTGCACGTTAAAGAACCCCAAGTGGTCGAAATTTCCGGAGCCCTCCACTACGGCGTCTCTCATAATTATATGGTGGTTTTGGGACGTTAAACCCCACATATCAATCAAAAAGCAGACCTGTCTTGCAACTCATTCAGTTTACTCTAAGACTGCCATGGATAGCCAACGGAAATTGAAGATACCATAAAAACAGCTTGAATGCCATGCCCAACCGAGGGAACAAGGTCATCTTGCTAAAAATGGTCGTGGAGCGAATCAATGTCTACTAAACCGACGACAGAGCGATTATCTCTACCATTGCAATATTGTAATAGTAACACATACCCCCCCCCCCTTCTCCTTCTATCTGTATGCGTGGCGTTTATTGATAGATCTTCGTTGGACATTCATTTTACAAGGTAGTATGGAGGTAATTTTTTATGTTTTTTGTGAATTGGTATCTAGCAAAAAGAACGACTCGCGGGAGTTACGTGGTCTATATTGAGCTATAGGAAGGCCCGCCAACAGAGCCTCGCACTGGAAGCAAACCTACCAATCAATAGTTTTTTCCAAAAAATAAAAAAAAGGAAAAAGGAACAGAACACGTCAGCCGTATATAGTGCTGGCTATTCATGTCTAAAAGGGGACTTTTTTCGCTGATTATCGTTAGGATTAAGGTAAATGACGGTTAGTGAAGTGATATTGTTGAGCACATGTTGTTCGAATAATGAATGTCCGAACAATTTGTTGCGCACTAAAAACTTCCTATAGTATGAAATGCTTGCTTAAGTGTATTGTTTTCACTCGAAAGTGTGCCAAGCATATATGTATGCGATGTAAAAAACAACAACAAATACAGAGCACCATTAAAAAAACCTACCTATATTCAGATTAGTAGCTTTATATTTGTTAAACCTTCGCCATACCAGCGAAGTTCGAGGATAAACAAAATATTCTATAGTTCAGTTGTCGGGCTGCTCATGTGCCGAAAAAGTCACACGACTTCCATCTCAAACTTGTTCCTATGTCTCATAATCGCACTGAATCATTTTCGCCGAAAAATTTTCAAATTGTGAATGAACAGAATAATTTGTGCAACGCACACAAGGGATCAGAACAGAGCGTCGTAGGAAAGGGGGGCCAGAGGGAAAAGGATAGACCAAGGTCTAGGTCACTATGCCTCTCTCCCCATTGGAAAACACGTGGCTGCTCAAAAACACTGGCAATCGAACCTGCACTCCCCCTCCCCCCCTACACACACACGCACACACAAGTGTATGATGCATGTCTGAGTGTGCTTGTGAGAGAGAACTGCTGTATGCGTGCTCGGGAAACATCTACGAAGGCCGTCTTCTCCACACGACGCTTCTCCGCTGCGTTAAACGTGTTCCGAGGCAGAAACAAAGTGAGCCTATTCGAACAACTCGTCATTGCGCAGCGTAAATATTGCAACAGGGCCAATTGCCCGTGCCTGCGCTAAGGGAACGTCTCGGAATGTCACGGCCCGACCCTTGACGATGTCGAAATAGAACCGGCAACTCGATACACCGCAGGCGTGGTCGATCCAATCACGCCGCTATACGAGTAGAGCGCGCAATAGACTTTATCGCGATGGACTGCGGATGTTTTCCGCTTGCATATCGGCCGATAACTCGAACGGTACGGGTACCACGAGGCACAAGGCATGTCATTCTGTACTGGAGTACACCATGAGAAATTTTTTTTTCCTCCCGCAAATACGGTAGCCCCAGAATCACGAAGCATTTCGTTTGTTTTCCATACCCGGATATGGGCTTTGTAAAACTCGGACTTTACAGCGCTCTGTCATTGAGCGAACGGGTTGCACAGAATAAAGAATAAGAGCCTTATGTGAGATGGAAGAGTGAGACATAACTGTTCAGGTTGTCCACTGCCCCGAAGTTGCCAAACCACGATATGATTCTGCAACACGCTGCAGTGTCATGATTGATTTTGACCATCTGGAATTCTTTGACGTACACCGAAACCTACGTACGTGACCATTCGTATTTCACATTCATAGAAGTAACCATGCCCGGGAATCGATCCATGGCCTTACGCCCTTATTTGCGCAACGCCATAGCCGCTGATCCACCACTAAGAGTGAAATTTTGAGGCATCAAAATGTAACGTGCCATAATTATGGCTGAAAGTCCCCATTTCGGGTTCAAAGTTCCAGGGTTCCTTTTCCGAAAAAAAAAACCTCATGTCACTCAAAACTTTTTGACAGAGAATATTTCAACCAATCGCGACGCCTGAACTATCATGAGAAAAAACCCGCTAACCAATGGAAATACGACCATACACAATATAACGTTTTGTGAATTCTGCGCCAGTATGATCAAGGTTCGCCCTACTAACCTTCGCTGTAATACCATTAACATGGTCACACGATCGTGCTAATCAGGTCGTGGGATCAAATCCCAGAGGCGGCGGCCGCATTTCGACGGAAGCTAGACGTTAGAGGCGTGGGCATACAGATTGAAGTGCACGTTCTAGAACAACAGATAGCTAGTCAAAATTTCCGGAGCCCTCCACTAAGGGGTCCCTTATAATCGTACCATGGTTTCGGGACGTAAAACCCCCGAAATTCTTCTCCTTCTTCTTCTTCTTCTTCTTCTTCTTCTTCTTCTTCTTCTTCTTCTTCTCTCATCCTCCTCCTTCTTCTTCTTCATTGTTATTATTAATATTATTATTATTATCATTGTTATCATTGTTATTATTATTATTATTATTATTATTATTATTATTATTATTATTATTATTATTATTATTATTATTATAATGGCAATATCCATGCGCGTAGCGTAGCCTGTATCTCTCTTTTTTTCTTCTTCTAGTTTCGCGAGGAACGCTGTTTAACTGTTTATACAGCAGCCGGCGCTTCTCGCTCGCAAGCGCGGCCTCGCGTGTGCCGTGGGACGCTCCTCCGATGCCCCCGGGAAGGCGCGCCAATTACTCGCCGCGGCGGCTCCCGGCGCCATTGACCTCGACCGGCGCGCGTTTCCTGACGCCCCGGGCCGCGCAACTTCCCGGTGCGCGTTGCGAAAGACGCCGCAGCTGCCTCTTCCGCGCGCGCGGAGATGCGCGCTGAGTCACTCCCGCCGGAGTCGCGGACAGTCCACTCGCTAAACCCCGTCACTAAGACGCGCATTGCGAACGGAGCGAAGTGCGCCGGTACACTAAGTGACGTTGCCACGTCGTGGGCGGTCTTGCGGAAACATTCAGCTCACTCTATACGCCCGTCGAATGGTGTTTGTGCGATACGGAAAGGCGCCGGCAATGCTTCGGAAGTGCGTAGATGCGAGCGCGAACGTTGATGTAGCAAAGTAAACAAGCAAATGCTGAGTCGTTGTTTAATTTTTTTTTAATAATATGAGAGTCGGTTCCTCTTTAGATTCACTAGTCAATTACTGAGCCCTGGTGGGTGGCAATCCGATGAAAGTGGGTAAGGCCTACATGCTTGGCCACGTAAATTGTGAATAATTTTTACCGTAAGGCGGACGCCTTATAATTGCAATTTGTGGTGGATTCCTTTACTTACGAAAATTCTGCGCCTCGTGAAGGGAGACTGGCGCAGGGTCTGAAAGGCTGCGTATATTCACAAGCGAATATGTGTGCACTCTAGGTCACACACTGACGTGCAGGTAACGTTATAGACGCAAAAATAATAACGTGTTCTTGCAGAGAGGTTTTTAACTAAACCTGGATAAGAATAGTTGCGGCTTCTCAAGCTTGAGAAAAGTTTAGAAGGTTTGCATCTGGGCTGGTTGGTGACTTTGCATGTCGAATGGTTGCAGCTAAATGACAGTGATGTAGAATGTGCAAACTCAAACGCAAGAAAAAAGAAGAAGCAAAACCATTTCTTGCCTTACATGACTTTCTGTGAGATGTGTGAGTGCAGTACAGTATGCATATGTAGGATAAAATAATTTCGTTTCAGCGGAACGAGATGACACATGACATTGACGATCGAAACACTGAATGAAGAGCAGTGTGATGGTGTGTGCGGGGGGGTGGGGGGGAAGGGGGCGGCTGTGGAAGCTATAGTGTTGAGAAGCAAGTACCCATCCACCTTTTGTTACAAGCATGGACTCTTATACGTATAAGCTACAACGTAGTGTTGCTTTCTATTCTTTGAGCATCACGTTTGGTCACTGTATTTCTTAAAAACACCAGTCAAAAAGAAGTAGGCCAGAGGGGGGGGGGGGAGCTGACAGCGGAGGAAAACAGAGTTGCAAAAAAAAACAAGGTGTATGCTCGGTCGCTGAGGCAGCAGGTTATACGCCATGTGAAACTATAGTGGTGAAGCAAGCAGCTTCCGTCGGTAAACAACCAGTGCTTTCAGCAATTAACCACGACGTATCGAAGACTTTTCTTTTTTCTGTCTTTTAAATTTAGTAGCCGATCTTATGTTGCAACATTAAAGGCGGTCGGATATATAATGCAGTGCCGAAGGCCACAATCATCGCTAAAATGCTGGACGTCGATCGATAAGGGGCACTGAGTAAACAACTGCATTTGCATACTAAAGTACACTGAGGAACCTGAATGTCCTCATTTTCCGCTGCGATTGGCACGCTGGGCGTTCCTCGGAAACTGAATAAAACGATCCCTCGACGAAAACACGCTGCAGCTGGGTCAGCAGCAACAGCGGCGCCAGAGGGACAACAACAAAAGCAAAGCACCGACTCTTAAAATGAGCCCCGTTATCGCGCACAATTTATATTTGTGCTCGTCCACCATCAACTTCCGCCGGCCGCGATTCTCCAAGGACAATGATGTCCGCTGAAAGAAAGGCTTGGGAGAAGGAGGGAGGCTATTCGCTACGAAAGGCGCCTCTTTCGTCGCAAACGACGCTCTCAAACGTCGAGAAGCGAAGCTATCCCTCGTACTCCCCCTCCCTTAAACTGATGACCTCGAGGGGCTCGTTTGCGTCTATTTTTGGGATGAAACACGTGGAAACGTTGGCGTGGTACCGCAACTACAAATATATCGTGAGAATTTCAGCCTCATCGTCTTTTTTTGTTACATATTGTTTTTGGTACCCCTCTTTCTCATGGCATGAATGGCCATTGCAAGAGTAACATTATTCACTTCCGTATATCTGTCTGCTTTCTCATTTGCACGCGCACTTTGTAGGTCTGTACAATTTAGAACACTCGGGGAAACGGTGATTATAAATCTGCTAGGCTGCCTACTCTTTGCTCAAGTCTTAGTGGTTGGTATATATACGAGAGGCATGCCAGGGTCAGTTCGTGTACGGCCAGTACCTTCACTGTCCAGTCATTGTCTCTGTATGATTAAGTAGCACACAGTGCTAATAAATGCTCTTGGATCCTTGCTGGATGACTTAGTTGTGTGCTAGTGACCTATATAATTGATGACGTACGTTTGAATGTGGATTATCTGTTTGACACAATCCATATAGCAGTATTTCGCACCTAAAATTGTAAGGAAACTGTTTTCTTGTTTAACGGAGGTAAAACAAGAAGCCAGTAAAGCTGTGTGACGTGGATACCTATGTATGAAGAAGGATGCGCTTCTAGCCTCCTCTTTCTGCGGAGCGAACATCTCCTTTCCGTTTGGAATCGTCTGCACGCGTGCTTATCTCGTAAGCGAACAGAGGAAGGGAGGCGCTTATGGTTGCCGCCCTATTGCGGCAACGATCAGCGCGCGGCTTGTGCCTCCACAGCGGGCGGGAGCTTCTACGGCTGTGCTCACAACACGTAAAAACGGTGCCAACATTGCACCTGGAGCAGCCATATACTTTTACACGAGCGTTTTGTAGAGTTACGTGAGTTCGGATCTAAACGTGTTGACTGCCAGCCTCAATTCGAATAACATTGCAATTTGTCACGGAAACGTGGATGGGCACTGCCGTCGAACTGCCAGGATGCAAGTGCACCAGCCTCGCAAAACGGCAAACCGCCGAGCTACTGGAGTTACCATTTACGAACGCTTCGACGGTATAACGCTTTTACCGCGCTCGATACCCACTCAACTCGCTGCCCTTGATGACTTGTGGTTATGCATGTGCCGTCAAAACATCAGTCGGCTTCATCGTCGCAGCAGTCTAAATCACACCGGAAACCTTGCGGAACGACATCATTAAGTTCTTGCTTCACAACTTCAGTGCGGCGTGCTAGGAGGATGTGCTGGTGATCGTCACAGGAGGCTTCAACGTGAATGTACTTTGATTGGGAAAATGAGTGACTTATGGCGTTTCGCGCTGCCGAACTTGGACTTCACACAGCCAAGTACACGCAACAACATGTGTCTAGATAATGTGCTCGGAAAGAATGTTGCGTCACGAGTGCACTACGTGCCATTGCCAACATACCTTAGTGACGACGAGGTGGTTGTCACTGTCAACAAGTGAGCTGTGTTTCATTTACATTCACCAGTGTTTCTATCGAATACTATATTTGCTGCCTTTAATTTACACTTTTGCACGTCATTGAATATGCAATTTATTTCGCCGTGCGGGTTTGCATTACAGTCATTCAGAACACACCCGAGGAAGGACCTCCCCACATATAGATGCACTCTACACATAACAAAACTGCCGCCAGCAGTGACACACGACGTAAAGTCCTCAGTACCAGCATGCGCTGCCCATGGGAGGTGCTTCTCCTTAGCACCGTGACTACGTACGAGCCATGTTGTAGTCCTCTAACGTGGCCGCGCCGCAGGAAACTTAGTTGCATATAGCAAGTGCATGTTTACTACAATTATTATTGCTCCTAAAAACGCTAGCCTTGCTGCGTAAAACAGTCGAATATGTGGCTATCGCAGTCATTGCTTCGCTCTTTTGGCGAAACTATGACTTTTTTCTGATCTCAAATATAGGCAATCAAGATTTCAGAGGTGGAGGGAGAGCTCCACAAGTACTCCCACTGCAACAAATGACGAGATAGTCCCTAATTTTCCCAGAAGCAACAGGTTTTGACGCCACTAATTTAAGAAGGGCTTGCATTGTATGCATGGACATTGTTTTGAACTTATGTTTGCTTTTTATTACGATAACAATTATATGGACACTCTCGTCTGGATTTTGCCGCCGGCGTCAGCGTTGACGTCGTGGTCACCGTCACTCACCGTATATGTATAAGTATCTATATATATGAAAGCGCAAGAAAAAAATATTTAAGAAAAGGACTCCGGCGTGCAGAATTGAACGTGGGACCTCTTAAGCGCGAGTGCGGGGCGTTAACCACTGAGCCACGAAGGAGTTCCTGCTTGAACGTTAAACAGCAAGCTATTTATATCTACCACTTACCGCTGGTGACGGGCATCCCGGGGTAAACTGTCGTGTTTTCAGGGTTGCCATCAAGACGGCGCATTGAGCGCGCGTCGCCACATCGTCGAGACGTGACGGCAAGCGCCCTCATCTCCCACGCGTACTTTGTCCCGAGGAGAGGAAGCAGCGTGGACGCTTAGCGCTTATCTCGCGGTAGGGACCATCGTACGTCTTGGCTGGCCTTGAGCTTTCACCTGAACAATTCCGTTGTAGTTACCGGGAGCACAAAGGTCTCTGCAATCTTTGCACGGTCTCTGTTTGCGGAAAGGGCGTGCTTTTCAGACACAGCGAAGTAGCAACAGAGACGCTTATTCGCGTTCATCTGTACCTGTGAGGACGCTTCGTGCGTCATTTGTGCGTGAGAAACGCGGGGCACGTTTTGATCTGCTTGCCACTCTGTGCGTGACCTTCGAATTTGTTGCTATCGTGTTCACTGCTTCGCCTTTGCGGCAAAACTGTGACTTTTCGAATACACCAAGAAAAGGCCGACAAAGAAGATGCACTCGACTCAGTTTAGTATCACAGCGTCGCATACTGTGCCAGCGTTTGTTTTGTGCAAGGTCTTTTGTATTCAGCGCAGGCCAAAACAACGTCACACGCCCATGAACTGTCGGATCTGAGGAAACCGCATTCCGCGACAGTTCGAGCAGCAGCGTCCGGGAGAGCTCTATCGATTATAGCTAGCGGGAAGCCTCCTTCCTCCGGCGCGCAGACCTTGGCTCGCCGGCGGGTGCGTTTCTTGTCTTCTTGGTGACCCGTTTTAGAGCGGCCTGCCCGAACGCGGCTGGCTGGTCATCGCGCCGCAGATTTCTGGGTCACTTACCGGGAAGGCGTCCTCCACCGATAGCCGCTCGCGGCTAAGAAGAGCAGCCCCCGGCACCACGAAAAAAAATAGATAAAAATGAATTACTCGACCCGGTCCAGCCCCCATTGCGAAATCTCTGTCACTGTATACGCCATTACGGCTACCGCATTACGTAAGCGACCCCGAGGAGGCTCTGCCATCTGTGACGTGACACCGGTGTCTCGAAATTGCCACGGCACTGATGTCAGGGCTTGAGCAGTCTAGCTGGTATTTTGTGGTTCAGCCATGAAGATGGATGCAGCACTCTTCGTCATTAGACATCTTAGAGTTTTAGGCCCCTTTATTCACATCTTAAGGGACTCTTGAGACTTTTCTCGTTGCAGAAATCGAAACGCGAAACAGTCCTCAAGGGTCTCTTGAGGTCGAGTATCCAGTCGAGGAGCGTTTGGGAATACAAACCTGAAAGCAAAGCTGATCTCAACTTCCGCGTCCCATCTCGTGTTCCTTTGCCGAAATAAATGCGAGAAAACTGTTCCCGTTCCTCTTGACTCCTATTTCATTTTTTTTCTTGGTTCAGTGTTGAAGCTCAGGTTGAGTACACCTATGGCTGGCGAAAATTTTGAACAGTCAAGACAATGGGCATGCATTGATTGATTGATTTGTGGGGTTTAACGTCCCAAAACCCCTATATGATTATGAGAGACGCCGTAGTGGAGGGCTCCGGAAATTTCAACCACCTGGAGTTCTTTAACGTGCGCCCAAATCTGAGCACACGGGCCTACAAAATTTCCGCCTCCATCGGAAATGCAGCCGCCGCAGCCGGGAATCGAACCCGCCACCTGCGGGTCAGCAGCCGAGTACCTTAGCCACTAGACCACCGCGGCGGGGCGACAATGGGCATGCACTGATAGGGAAGTCTCCTGTCAAGCGAATTATTTCGGAATTAACAGTTAGGCGGAGTGGCGATGAGTGCTTTTAGTACGTTTTCTGCCAGTCTCCGTGATATTCGGTAAGACATATCACGTCATGTATTCAGACTAAGCTTTCATCACGATAAGCTCAAGGACCTGCAAAACCGAGCATTGCAGCGATCTCAATAAGCCGAGTGCACCATTATACAATAACCTTGGCATTTATTGCCGAGTGCCAACAGGCAAGAGCATGCATGCTTGTAGAAATTGGCACTAGATAGTGCAGCCGCATGTTATGATAGCAGATTTGCTTATTGGTACCACGATGACTGCTTTGTTTGAGGATACACGCAGTCCATGACTTGGGGTGATGCTATATGTTACAATGCTGTATGAAATGACCGTTTACAAATGCTCTATCGAGGGATGGATTTTGTCCCTGCCGGGTCAGTGCGGCATGGACATCAACCCAATACCTCTATTTTGTTAAAGCTGAAGCAGCTCCCGAACGACAGGAAAGACGATCATAGCAGGTTAAACTCGCTTGGGACAATGAACAGAGGTAACAGGCAACCTTCCCGCGCCAATGCATGTGAACGGCGCTTCACTGTGCAAGCACTCAAACAATGGAGATATGGGAATAGACAAATTAAAAGAAACTCTGTGTACGCTTTTCTATATTATAAAGCGATACATTCTTTTATTATCCCTCCCCCCTTCCCCTCACCGTTCAGTAGAGAGCTTTAACTTAAGGACGCAATGGATTGCGGGTTTGCTCGGACCGAATCAGATCGCGTACGTAAGCATCTTTTGTCCGAGAACTTAAAATTTCTCTCGTATCTCTCCAACGCTGGTATTGTCGCCACAGTAGATCCTAAGTACTCTGCAGCAGATAGTTTAGAAGAACATTGTAGCGTGTGGCAGCCCTGCCACTTGGGTTATGCATATTCAAACAATCAACGACAATATTGAATCGGAACATATAATGTCTAATAGGTCCCTGAAACCCACTTACCGCCTCGTAGTATAGATAATGAACGACTAGTGTGTTTTTTTGCTAATTGTTTGTTCTCAGGGTACTGTATGTGTGCCTCGAGTATGCCATGACAGATATGTCCCTATTTTGGGCGCATACCTATCTGACATGTTAGGTCGCGTACACCACAATCGCTGGGAAGATAGCTGTGAGGGTGAGGCCTCGACCGAGATCGCCTGTTGAGCAACAATAGAGTAATATTTCTTCCCTCTTGGCTCTGTCGAGGGATGCGCGCTAGCGTGCAACAAGTGCGTGGCATAGAAGCCTTAAAGCTATTTAGCCCCGCCGCGGTGGTCTAGTGGCTAAGGTACTTGGCTGCTGACCCGCAGGGCGCGGGTTCGAATCCCGGCTGCGGCGGCTGCATTTCCGATGGAGGCAGAAATGTTGTAGGCCCGTGTGCTCAGATTTGGGTGCACATTAAAGAACCCCAGGTGGTCTAAATTTCCGGAGCCCTCCACTACGGCGTCTCTCATAATCATATAGTGGTTTTGGGACGTTAAACCCCACATATCAATCAATCAATCAATCAATCAATCAATCAATCAAAGCTATTTAGTTGTGTGTCGAACCCTGCACGAGCCTCTTCTCAGTGCTAATTCATCGACAAGCCTCAGACGTCGGTTTCATACTCCTGCCATCGCTGTTTCGATATCTGACAGCATACATTCACCTGCACTGATGCTTGCATTCAGGCATCGCTTGTTAATTGTACAGCGCACAGCGCACAAATATAAACACTTTATGAGCGTGCACATTGTGTAGGATGTCAAGAAAAAGAATCGTATGCACCACACCTGGTTGGGTACATTGATTTATTCTGTTCTCGAAAGTTTCGTTTCGAATACATTGTAGATTCTGATATGTACATCGGATTTGTATATCCTTTTTCTGCACAAGTAGCGCATATTATTTTGAGTGTTCAGTAGCGCAGTTACATTCACAATCTAATATTTCACTACAGCTGAGCTGGGAAATGAGATACAGTGAGCCAGTGATGAATCAAACGATTACTCACAGAGCTGGCACTCCTGCAGTGGTGGTCAAAGAAACAATACGGCTACGCATGCTGATGACTGGCACTCGAGCCAACAATGGTCGGTGCCGTGTGGTCACCAGGTTACATTAGGGGGTTGTCTGAGCTCCGCCTATTTAAGCGCGTGTCTCATCGTTCTCGGTTTTCCTTTTCTAAGCGCAGAAAGGCTCGAGCCCGTGCACTTTGCACCCGCAGAAAAGTGTGACGAGAACGCGCTATTACACATGTTTCATGTGATACCCCCGTACTAAAATACGTCTTCTCGTTTTTATCACATCAGCGACAAATTTAGCGCTTGGTGTAGGTGATGGCACGGCTCTTCGACTTTGTAGTGACGTTCTCATTAAAGAA
The DNA here is from genome assembly GCA_013436015.1 of Rhipicephalus annulatus. NCBI lineage: Eukaryota > Metazoa > Arthropoda > Arachnida > Ixodida > Ixodidae > Rhipicephalus > Rhipicephalus annulatus. The sequence continues at coordinate 38,779 of WOVY01012730.1, read as the reverse complement.
TCACATTGCGTTTGCCATAAATGCTCTATATATTCCCAAAACATAGTGATTCATACAAAAAGAAACCAAGTGACATTAGCTGTAATTTATTTCCACGGGTATGTAGCCATTACTCGCCTACCCTTTTTTATTTTGATTTGGACACTCAAGGATTAGGTTCGGAAGTGTGGCGAGTAGTCATCATTTATTATAATAATTTACTGGATGCTGTTGTATGTATTACCTGCGTGGCGCAACCGGAACGGTACAAGCTACCATTGAACCATGGCGGCCGTAATACTTATACAAAAAATAATATAGCTAATTTGCTGAAGAAACGGAGTAACATTGGTCAAGAGGAATGTTTCGCATAACTTTGGAACTGATCCAACTTCTTATGGTTTTTCCAAGGTGATACTTTGAAAGCAACTGTTTTAAACTCACAAACACTTTTAGCTATCAGTGCGATGAGCTTTATTTCTTACAGGATCTGGTTATGAGCGACCAGTCTACTGCATTAATACCGCAATGACAGAGTAATACAAACCATCGGCGTACATTAAGAATTCGTAGCTTTCGTTGACATTTTCTACATCTCCTGGCTCTCCGCGAAATAAGTGACGCGTTCACTATTCCGTGATATCGAACGATACGCACCGCTCAATACGCACCGCTGAATCCTGCAATGACTGCAGAGTAATCAAAGTTCGCGCCAAAGGAAAGCTGGTAGATTTTCCAAGCCTCTTAGTTTGGAAGAGCTGTTTTTCACTGAACGAGTCATATGGATTGACCATGCATTACTGTACTTTACGACCATTCTCACGAAAGTGTCAAGCTAACAGCTTTATGACCACGAGCCAAGTTTTCTGACAGTGTCAAATGTGAAGAAGGCCTTGCGCGCAACGAAGGCTTTCGAAGGAATGTTGAGTGTCACGTGTGCCACAACATTGTTCGTAACAAGCAGTCAAAAGTGCGTCTACCATGGGCGCATGGTTACCAGTGCGTTGCATTTACGAACACTGCAAGTGAACGAGACACTTAATGATGGAAGCCCCACAGCTATCTGCAGCAAGAAGCTGATAACAGAAGAATGACGAGTTGTGCTTGTACTTTCGATTGTTTTCGTCTCGTGATTCCAACGACGCAATCACGCAAGTACGAGCAGAAAGCTTCTGGTGAACGCCTGAAACCCCTAGCGTTAGTGTATCGACGCTTACCTCATCCATTTAAATTTTTTTTCCCGACTGTCTTCTCACAACTTTCGCAAGGCTTCCCAATGATCAGCGACCTCTCTGGAGATAGTGAGATGCCATGTGCGACAGCTCATGCCTCTCGAACACAGGTGCAGCTTCAGGTAAACATGCGCATTGGTGCCACGCCGAACGGGTCTAATTCGCAAAGCCCCACTGTGGCGAGCGGTGAACGTGCGCACGCGGTTTCGCGAAAGCAAACCGTTGACCATGGCGAACGGACCGTTAGCCGCGACAGTGACCTTTTTCACGTAACGGGAGATTCCGTTCCGCGAGACTGCGCGACGCGACTTTCGTCTCGCCGTTGGAAAGCCTCGCGACAGAGAAAGAGAAGGAACGAGGATTTCGGCTGCTAAGTGAACAAAAACAATAAAAGATAACGTTTTCTTACCCGGCGGTGTTACGCGGTTTGGAAGCCAGCGCCGGCTTCTTTATACACACGCCCAACGATTGCGCGCTTGGCCGACGATGGAAGCTCCCCTCGGTCGCACCACCAGTATATACAGAGATAGCCGTTCCGCTCGATCGCGGGGACAGAAGCGGCTGAGTGCCGGACCACTGCGGGATTCACTCGTTGGCTGTCGCCAGCCATCCGCGAGCATCGCACCATTCTCTTTATTTCTCCCCCACCATTTTTTCCCTATGCAACACGTGCGGCAAGAAAGCAGCTTATATTCCCTCGCGCCGGTCACCGTCGCTGCTGTCTTTGACCCCTTAACCGTTCGGTTATTTTTACGAATGAGAAAGCATGGCTCGGAATAGAGGAAGACATTGGGTCCCGACTTCGTGGATGCCAACGGAACTTGCTCTCTTTCGCTTTTTTTTCTATATCTCTTTCGCGGGAACTTTAAGGTGAGCCTGCGTCTTCCGCGTTCACCGAGTGTGTGGAAGTTTCGATACGAACGAAGCAACAAACTTGCGTCCCTGTTTTGGTTCGTTCGGCTCTTTTTTTTTTGTCGCAGCCATTGCGTTGACCCTGTCCTCTTAGTGTCTAGTGAAACATTGATAAACAGCGGTTGTAAATTTTTTTCTTCTGTTCTTTCGTGCCTATAGTTCCCGCTTTTCTCTTTATTTCTTTTAACCGCACTACAAACGCGGAGTCTAGAAAAGGAAGCATAAATGTGGGGAGGTGTTATATAAGAACTTTCCCACTCGGTTGCTTGAATAAGCGTAAAATGATGTAATTGCTTTCGAAACAGTGGGACGAGCCAGCCTATCCCATGCTACACGGCTCAAGACTTTGCAAATCGAGGAGGAGCGCAAAAAGAAAAAGCCCAAAATATCAGTACTCAACCAGGTCAGACGCTTCTTCTTATTTTTCTCGCTCCACCTCTTTGGACTGCAAAGCGTTGGCACGTTCATTCCTCGTAACCACTTTTCAGCGGAGTAATCGCCGGACTTTTAAATGGTTTTAGAGTTTTGTTGATCATACTTAGTGATAACCTGCGCCTTCTTATTTAAGGAGCCTCTCACTGGTCATTTAACTATAAACTCCCCTTCTTCAATAAGCCAGTAATACAGGTAAAAAAAAACTTTGCTCATAATATCTTTGAGGCATGAACTTGCAGGCTTCAATTATAGTTCAAGTATACCTTGATGACTGGACATTGGACAGGAGCGGCTGCATTTAGATTCAAATGTGATCGAAATGCAACAGCGTCCGTGTACTAGAGTTTTGTCTTTCCTTGCGGAAAGTGGAATAGTCGCGCGATTTAATTGATTCGTTTGAAATAGGAAGTGGAAGATTAGTATGTTAGGCATTGTTATTGGTCTTAAGTAAATTATCCACGATACTGTAATGTACGCAGAGCATAAATCAACAGCACGTAGTCATGAATGCTGATGAAAACCCATGACATATCTAACAGCAACCATCGGAGTTCTATACACTTTCTCAAGGGACTAGAGTAGTGCACTCACCTGGTCGTTAGGCGTCCGTTTTAGTCCAGAGGGGGTATCCTTGTTCTCAACGCGTCGCGCGGACTTAAAGAGAAGAAGTCAGAGAGCGGACTGTCGCACACTCACGATACAACGCATTCAGAGTGCGTTCGTGTCGCCCCGGCTTCTGACCAGGGTGTGAATGCGGCAAACGGGAAACACTGGGTATGATGAGCTCAGAGCAGCTGCATCCTTAGCGGGTTCGTCCGGCTGATTACTGAAGGCGGCGAGCGTGGTGGCTGTTCCGGCTGCTGTCGACGGTGCACTGTGTGTCGCGCGCACGCAGTCCGTGCCGTCCAGTCAAATCCGAAGGAGCAGGGGGTGGGAAGCCGCGGTTATACTACACACATCCCGTCGCGGCAGGCACGACACGAGCGTCTCTCTAGTCCCACTCTCTGTTGTTGAGGAGGCAGCGTGTCCCGTTGCCGCCGGTACGCACGGATAGCAGGCACCCAAATGTAGCCCGGGGACCTCGCGAGTCTCTTATACTCAGTTACCGGTCCGTGATGGCCTACTTCGAAGATGAGCTTCTCGAACCCTCTCTCTTTTTCGGGGGTTCCCTCTCTTCGTCGAGCCGCCGCTGCTGCTGTGGAGGGGGGCTCCCCCGCTGGTCCGCAGTCTCCGCGAGGCGAAGAGTAGCACAGCCGGTTACGGCTGGCCGCAGTCCTCGCTTGCGTCCGCATTGGCCATCAGCCCTCGCAAGCGCCGCGGTGAAGACAGCTTGCCGTAATCACTGTCTCCTGCTGCACGCTTCGCGCGCCAGGAGTGGCTTCAAGCGGATGGTACATTCGAACTGCCGCTCTGAGAGAGAAATTCATTCCACACTTATGCCAGACTAATCGAAGAAGAGTTATCCTGCTTTGAAATTTTCAGGTGTGGGGCAAAGCCACATCTGTGATGTCACAACTCGTGCCATAGCTCGTCGATCGGCTACATCCGATTCCTGTGATCACCGTGGACTCTACGAAGCGTCCTTATGTAACATGAATAGTGGATCCCTTCAGTGCAAATATAATGTGCAGTACTCGTTCTCATCCTGGCGCATGCGTTTGCGAGTACGTTTTGTTTCAGGACTGGACCAACTTGTGTCAATGTTGTGACGGTTCTGTGGCAGTATATCAGAGAAAGCATAGTCACCCAAGTCACAAGAAACGACCTCTAAGATCTTCGCTTGCGCTGTTTCTTGTTTTTGTGTGCTCGTGTGTGGGTCTCTATCCCACGTATTTTCTGTCACGGTTACTGGATCAAAGCAATCTGCACTTTTTGATGGAGTGTTCATGCGCCACGCAACTTTTATCAGCACGCCGCGGCGGCTTTCCCGGTGACTGCTTTCTCGCAGCGCCATGTCGAAGGTGTCGATGGCCCGCACCCTAGCGTGTCTATTCTTCTTCGGCGACCCACTGCTATTAGTGCCGCACGCGCGTCGTCCGATAGGGGACCCCCTTGTCGCACGCACGCGCGCGTCAGTGGGCGTCGCAGCCTGCCGACGCGTGCATCTCAGACCCATTGTATTGCGAGTGCTACTGTGTGGCCGCCGCTCCTGCGGTGCCTTCCCGGATTTCGTTTTCGCCTTTCTCCGTTGCCGCGCACGTTCGCCCGGCCAGCGTGCCACTCGGGCCACCGCCCAGAGCAGCCGAGCGCTTCGCTACGCGCTATGCCTCGCGCTGCTTTAAAATTTGCTTTCGAAATGGAGGCACCCATTTCACCTAGGTTTTGCTCTGTGAGGAGTGCAGGGTCGGTTGAGTTTAAGTAGCGAGTGTTCAAAGCTTCGATAGATAGATTTGTGGGGTTTAACGTCCCAAAACCACCATATGATTATGAGAGACGCCGTAGTGGAGGGCTCCGGAATATTAGACCACCTGGGGCTCTTTAACGTGCACCCAAATCTGAGTACACGGGCCTACAACATTTCCGCCTTCATCACAAATGCAGCCGCCGCAGCCGGGATTTGAACCCGCGACTTGCGGGTCAGCAGCCGATTACCTTAGCCACTAGACCACCGCGGCGGGGCTCAAAGCTTCGACAATGCAAAGATAAAGTTGAAATGTTATTTAACATACAGCCACTTGAAAGTTGATCTTCCCCGTGCTCGTGTAAACCACTACAATAGAACGGCGTTCCCGTTGACCCACTGTATAGCTTATTCTAGAGCAACAATAGACATGCTGCCAGCCGTGGTGGTGTAGTGGTTACGGTGACGGGCTGCTGACACAAAGGTCCCGGCTTCTGTGCCAGCCACGGTGATCACGTTTCGATGGAGGCGAAATGCTGGAGGCCCGTGTATTGTGCGATGCCAGTGCGCGTTAAGTAACACCAAATGGTCGAAACTTGCGGAGCCCTGCACTACGGCATCCCTCATAACTATACGGTGGCTTTGGAACGTTCAACTCTAGATATTATTTCAACTGAGTTGCACGAAAAGGAATTAAGGTGCAGAAGCAAGACACCTGTCCAAGTGTCTTTCTTTTGTACTTCAATTTTTTTCGATCTACTCAATTAGGATGAATTACCAACTCGCCCAGTAGTCCGGGCTTCTCAAATACTTTTGCAGCGAGGCATTACACCAGTTCCTACAAACACTGGCTGTATCAGTCTTGTGTGTGGGGAAGAGAGGGAACTGAAGATAGAGAGGTCTTGTTTGCTACCCTACGCAGGGCTTCTGAATGAAAATAAAGAATTACAACCTGACAATATTGATGTCGATCGGAAAACAATTCATTATGCTGAAAAGCTCTGTGAATTCAGCCCACGCATAAGGCCGTGTTTTATAAGGATTCAACTCCCCAAATTGAATCCAATTCCCCCTGCGCGTCGTCTGGAGGGACAGATTTCGATGGCAGTGAAGCTGGTACTTTCGACAGGCCTTCGTATATGAGCACAAAATCACACATAAGGAGGTCTACTAGGCATGTTTCGAGTCGTTGATCGTCGTCTTCGTTAACTGTATAATCGTTATCTTGATTCACCAAGACCACCTGCCCAAGCACGCGAAGGAGTTTTGGGAGCATGGTTGTCTCTCGATCATGGTAATTTGTTTATACGACTCTGCTCAGTGATACAGTGTTTCGCCCGTGACAACACATTAGGAACGAAAACGCTTGACACAGGCGTCCCGTTTCTCAGTGAGCCATTAAGAATCATTTCCCATACCTGATGACTTCAGAAGCCGTTAAAAAACCAAAGTGAAACACTTTAGTAACATTCATTCTCATTGACCTTTTAATCCAGGCCACGATGAAAAGTCGTCAATGAATGACCAGTCGTGCAGGAGGAATTTACCTGGGAAAGTTTGAGTGCATGAACATAAGTTGTTTGACTCGTGCCTCTTTCCCAAGTACATCATACATGCACCTTCCTTACGAAACGTCGCATTCTTACGAAGTTGAGGACATTGCATTTTTCAAACGAAACCAGCTTCTGAAACTTTTGGGTTTTCACATGAAAGGCCTAATTTCGACGAACTAGATTATACAGGATGTCCCACGTAACATTAGCCAGAGATTACAAATATGACGAAACACGTAATTACGACGTGACTAAATGCATGTTGCTCACCATTGCTTAGAGTTAGTCAGACTTTTTTTGTGTTCTCAAATAATGTTTAATTAGATATGTTTATTAACTAACTTTTAAAGAAACGAAGATAGATGAGAAAGTTTAATGAGAAAGTTGTAGACCGGTTTGCAAAACGTCCGATTAGACAGTTTGGAGCTTTATACCTGTTAGGTATTAGTGTTTTTTTTTGCTAATCACAAATGCCCGCGAAATAAAAAAAAAACACGTGACAAATCCGCTCGTGCGCCAGTACGCACAGTGATTCTAGTGCTCCCCAACGTTCCACGCACGATAGACCATAGGATTTGCCCCATTGTGCTGTCTCGGTAGGGCCGCAACGATGGTGGTGGCTTTACGACGAACACGGTTTGCTATCGGCCACAAAAACGGTAACCGCTGTGACTGCTCGTCGCTGTCATGAACCGGTGCGAGGGAAGCGTGTCGTTCGTACGTGGAACAATAGGGTGCACCAGAATCACGGTACGCGTAGGCGCGCCAGGGGGTTTGTCACGTGGTATTATATTTTTGTATTTCGCGGGCAGTTGTATTTTGCAGAAAAACACCAATGTTTAACAGATATAAAATTCGAAACTGCCTAATCAGACGTTTTGAAAGCCGATCTACAACTTTCTCATTGAAACTTTTTACCATGTTTGTTCCTTCAAAAGTTAGTCAATTAAACAGATCTAATTAAACAATATCTGAGAATACAAAATATAGTCTGAATAACTCCAGGTCAGCGGTGAGCAACATGCATTTGGTCGCGTCGTAATTACATGTCCCGACATATTTTTAAACTCTGGCTAATATTACGTGGGACACCCTGTATAAAATGAAAGAAGCGATGCGAATAATAACACGCACGCCACTTTCTACTCAGTCTGTTTACAGTATGTTTCATGCGTGCGACACACACATATACGACCTACATGTGCAGTAGTCTCATTACGTAATTGACAGAACGGATAAATAATGAAAGAGTTGAGAATGCGTACACTAAGCATTTCTACTTTGCGTTTATTAACTATTACTCATAGAACCTGTAACGGAGAGAATTAGGTACTCTTAAATCTAAAACATCTACCAGTTCTCAAGCAAATTTAAAAAAAAAACGCAAGTAGCTTGAATTCCAGCTGCTATATATCAAACATTCACCTATTCATAAATATGCACACTTTTACGTCTTATTCATGTTTCGTCCTCATCGAAATGCGACCGCTCTAGCCGGAAATCGCAGCTACCTCCTCAAGATTAGCAATGCGATATCTGACGTGCTAAGCTACCAGGGTCGGTTAGAAAAAAAGATTTAGTTTGGAAAGCGTTTCCAGTGCAAACATCAGAAGACGACTAGTTTTTTTGGTGAAAGTTGGTGTTTGCTGGATGACAGTATTGCCGCTATATGGACTGTCGTAGAAACAAAGCATCAGCCAGCGTCTTTGGTATTCATTACCATGCTCGCCTTCTGGCAGTGATTACATTGCCGCTTGTGGAATGTCAGCCTACCGAACTAGTGGCTTCGATTTGTACAAAGGGCACCGTCATATCAGCTGAAGTTGTCTATTTACGACGATCTATTCACTTGCCAAGAGCACTCTTTCAAGAGGCGGGGGATGTCTTCCAGCAGAGGCCCACAAGCACAGCTTAGGTGGCCAGCAAAATAATTTTGGGTAGATATAACAATTACAGGCAAAGAGAATAAAAATATTATAATTAACAAAGAAAATAACATAAACAGTGCATTCACTTTTAAGTGTGAGGTAGATAGATGTTTGGCCCTTACGTCCAGAGCGCACCACAGCGATGATCAATAGCTGACACTGAGTTGGCTGTGATCGATTTCCATTCGCATACACTGTCATATTTGAAAAAAAAAGTATCGCGAAAAATAACAGAGACAGCCTAAAAGAGAGAGAAAAAATGAAGCATATAGTAGCTCAAGAGCTTGTGCACTGCATGACCTTCTTCCGGGCCACAAATGAGGCAATTAGTTCCAAAGACGAGCTGCAGAAGCCATGCAGGATGGTGCTATGGAGCACAGTGCCCAGGTAATGATGTAACTTGGGGCAGAATTAAACGAGAGTAGTACTTCGAACTTTTTACGATGATAACGTACCAGGTGATTCTTCTCTGATGTAAGAAACTTTCCGCCCAAATAAGGAAATTCGTTTTTCGCCATTTGTGCGACTCTACTAGACCTACAGTAACTTGTCCCAGCGTGTTAAATAGCCTTCTGAACTAAATTTTTTTCTCTCACCTAATGTTGCCAAAATAGTTCAAATGTGGGTGCTTTCGAACATCACAAGTTTTCATTTACTGTCTGTTAACGTTGCGTAGGACACTTTGGGTTTTATTGATTCTTGTATAAACGTGAACTTCTCAAGTTTTTTAGCCTTCAAGTTTCTGTGGCAAATGTAAGTACCGGTAGACTGAAAGGATTGTACAATTATCTTGCCCAGAATAGCGGTAGGGTGCCAGCGATGACTTGATAATGCTTGTCTTATGTAACCCAAGCCGTTTTAATTTTTTGGTACGTATTCTTTTCAATTAGCCTATGTAAACGCAGTCTTGCTCATATTATCAGTCCTTTGTCATCAGTCATTTGTTGGAATTCATCTTTATATTGCTGATGAGGGCAATGTAATCTGCAAATCGTATGGTATGGTATGGAAAAACTTCATTTTGGTCCGTCGGGGCGTGAAACAGCACATAGCGGGCCGCTCCCACGTCGAGACAGATAGTCTTAGCCTCATTGCCACGTCGTGGGCCCGTTGGACTGCCCATAGTTGTGTCGTTAAGTTCGGACTGCGTAGCACAGCCTCCAACTAATCACTCATACTAATCTGTCCAATTGATAATTATTGATTAATATGTGGGTTTAACGATTCATAATAATAATAAGTGCTGATGCTTAGCGTCCCAAAGCCACCATATGATTATGAGGGACGCCGTACTGGAGGGCTCCGGAAATTTTGACCCCCACGGAGTTCTTTAACGCGCCCCTAAATCTAGGCACACAGGCCTCAAGCATCTTTGCCTCCATCGCAAATGCATCCACCATGACCGGGATTCAATCCCGCGACCTACGCGTCAGCAGCCTAGTACTGTAGCCACTTGACTATCGCGGCGGGGTGACTAATCTGTCCAAACTATCCAAAATATAATAGCTTGAATATCACGAACTGTCTTCAAATAGCATTGGAAAGATTGCGTCGCGTTGCCTGGCCCTGTTCTTCTCCGGCATTTTTCCGCTCTTCGGAGAATTAGGGTATCTGTGGCTTCTCCACAGATATTCGCTAAGGTGTTTCCAAAAGCGGCCTGCACGAATAGATTTCACAACTTTTTCGTAACAACGAGTATCCCTGCTGGCCGGACGACTCTTCTTTATCTACAAAATAAAATCTATAAAGGCAAAATACAAAGAGATGGAGCAATAGTTTTCCATTGAACAACAGAGATGGCGTTTATTATTCTACATTAGTTTGCACAGTCTGTAGATTGCTCACAAGCCTGTTTGACGACATGGATGTAACGCACTGTAGAATACACCTTTCTAAGGCCTCAACATCACATTTTCCTGCTAAAACCCAAGCTCATTGGCCCTAAGCCGAAATAAAAAATTTAAGTAACGCGCTTGTCGTAGAAGAAAATGAAGAAACTCTTGCTCAGTATTTTCGCTATATTTAGATAAGGCAAGCTGGGTAACTTAGTTACTTGCCCTGGGTGCATAACTCTATGTTTTCTGTTATAATACTTGCATGGACACATCATAGATTTTTTTCAAAAGTTCTATTGGAAGTGATCTGGACAATCTATGTGCTTTTTTCTGAGACATTGGTGCGATGGGTACCTCTGATGATTCAGCAAAAACATAGAAAAGATTGGTGGCATGATTGGTCGTACATCATTAATGTTGTTTGGCAAAAAGAAGAAGAATGAATTCCTGGCCTGATTACGTGACACGAAATAGAATAATTAAATCTAGCCCAGTGCTTAATACGTATAAGTGCAAATTGTATCTTCTTATCTCCAACAGGCAGCGACATTTAACTCCCAATCTATCAAAGTGAGCTACATCCCGCTAGGCGGAGATGAATACTACGGTGTATGGAATAAATGCAGTTAAAACGCTTACAAGAGGTTTCAAAAGCGCAGAGCCAAATAAATGATAACGCTCTTGCAAGAAAGCCTTGCTGGTTAATGCTGCAAATGTAGCAGTGATGTGGGGAATCCGCTTCACCTAGAAGTCAGGCTCGTGTTTTGCACTAGAACGGCATCGAAATGTCATGCTGAAATCGCACTTTGGCGTGTTGTGATTGCCCATCAATGCACATATTGAAATACTTTGACAGTGTGCACACTGTTCAGGCATACTGAATACCATCGAAAACGTATTTAGCATGCCTTATGAATATCACGTCAAATTTACATACTTACCTTTTTAGTTTCTGCTACTACTTCCAATGACGCTTGCATTGGTAAGTGTTAGTCAAGCTAGGCTGATGTAGACACCCATGATGTGTTGTCTGAGGGCTTCCTTCAAACGAACAACCAACACCTTGGAGTTGTTTCTTTCTTCATTCTATCAGTTTCTTGCGGTCACCCTTCCTAATTGTTAGAGTATCAACGCCTCGACATAGAGGTCGCATGCGATGACGAAAGCAGCCTGGCTTTTATTGCATTTTTCTGAAAGTCTACTTAAAAAAAGATCTATATTCTCTTTGTGCAATCTCAACATTACACTTGCGATAAAAATGCATTGCTTCGTCCTCACAGCACTTCCCGTAAATTAGGCTTTAGCAACATGAAGAAATTGCTTGGTATTTGGTTATTAATTGTAGAGTTGAGCATCATCATAAGCATATAATGTACGTGACATTACTTTGCTTTACGTTTCGGTTATTGTTTCGCACAGTGCTACAGGGTAGAATTGAGTAGCAGAGTAGCAAGTTTGCTCATCAAGGGGAAAGAAAAAAAAGCCATTGTGAGCACATATTTTGATCACTGCAATGCTATAACTATGACCATTCACGCTTCAATTCACAGAAATGCGTTGACTTCTCGCATGCTTTTATTTGGTCAAGAAACATCCTTGTCAGGTGAAGGAGAGTTCATGATATATGCAGGTCAATGAGCTCTTTTATGGTTCGCCATCTACACACTTCACACAAAACTTGTTTGTTTCGATTCCACCGTTACGCAAATTTCACTGCAGCCTTCGGCCCACAATACCTTGACCTTAGATAAGTGACCTCGAGAGGAAGCCGGAACAGGTAGCCGAGCCATTTAGCGGTGCCCTCGCTTAGCAGCTGCGTCATCTTTTCTTTCCCGAGTGCTTACATCGCGGCACCTGAAATTGTCGCCACACTCCTTAACGACGCGAAATGAGCCGAGTGTTCTCTTCCGCGAGAACTCCTCACGACATTGGCGTGGCGTCAGCGTAGACTCACTGGCTGCTGTAACTTAGTATCCCGCTGGGCCCTCTTTGGTATACACATGGAAGCAAAATGAAACACATACAGCCTGCTTACATGTTCTCAGGGCCGCACTTGCTCGTTTGCACACTCGCAAAAATCGTCCGGCTAGCCCACCATGTGGGCTGCGTGACAACGTCAATACAAATCTGCTTAAGCATTAAAATAAAATAAAATAAAATAAAATAAAACGGCAGCAACGAAAGGTGGACAGAAAAAGTTAGGACAACTGCTACTATAGCCCAACTACAAGGTGTGGTGATGTAACTACACAAAAGTGTTGAAAAAATGGGTATTTTCTTTGATGAGTCAATTGAATGGGAAGTATGCAGGCGTAGTCATGTCTTGTGTTCACTGAGTAGTCCGCGTAATGGTGACTTGAAACCTCGTTCTTCAAAAAAGTGCAAGTATTTCATTCATTCTGGAGTGTTAACCTTGCAGTGGCCTAGCACATTGTCTCTAAGGGACTTTGGGCGGAGAAATGGTGCGAGGTTTATGTGCAAGGGCAAACAAGTGAAACAAGCGAACTGTGCAAATGCTCCTGAAGGGCGCTCCGTGATATATGATCAACGTTTTTAGAAACAGTAAAACATCACAGTATATCATTTTGTCCTTGAAGCAATTGCTGCTAGAGCTTTTAACAATTTTGGAAAGATTAATGGAATAGTAGTTGGAAACAATGCTTCCAACAAATTGTCCAAGAAGTATAAAATTAACTGAACAGTGATAAGAGCGACTTCAAAGGAACTAGCTGCATATTAGGAAGGCATAAGGGAAACAGTTTTGCGGTGAAGGGAGGAGTGAACAGGTCTGGAAACAATGGGCTATCATGGAGTTCATCTTTGAATCACTGGCTGGGACGAGTGGAAGACTGGGAAATGAAGTTCCCAGTCGTTCACTCGTCCTAACCAGCAAGTAAAAACCTACACATCATAACAATAAAATATTAAACCACAAAGAAAGAAGTGAACGTTAGCCTATTGAATTAATTTGCGGAAATATGAAACATAGCTTCAAACAATTATACCCGCATGCGATGTGGTTACCTTTACATATCCCGCATATATTCCACGTGTTTTAGCTAACTCGTAACAACAGTTAAAATGAAAAAAGTATGCTCTTAACGCAACTCCTCCCTGGTCTATTAAGTGGTAATTGTGTGTACACACAACCCGTATTTTTTTTCATTGCTAAGCAGTTAATACCACACATTGTATAGTGTAACACTGTGGTGAAATAAACTTCAAACTTCAAGTTAATTTGCATTAACCATATTTATGATTCTTGCTCGAATCGTTAAGATATCAACTTGTAGGCCAGCTCGAAGAACCCCCGAATGAAGCATTTGTTTGCCGCTGATTACTGCCTGGTTGTTATCTTTCCGATAGAAAACAAAAGCACGCGCTAAACACGCCAAATGTGAAACACGCTCATGCACCGCTACTCAAGCGCTTGCGTTCGTTAGTTGCTACACGTCTGTGATCGTTCGCCGCTTGCAAGATAACTGTTCGGTGGCAAAATTCTGTTGCAGAGTGAGAATTTACCGTCCTATAGACGTGGCACGTTATTTCTCCAGAATATAATGGGAACCTGATTGTGCCCTTCGTGATACAGAGAACTCAGTGAACTTGTAGAGAAGCAGTTACACTTTTCTCCCTCCTTATTTCTCTTTTTTGAACCCCCGTTTTTTGGAACGGCTTTCCAGGGCAGTAACCCTGGTGCCTGCAAAGGGTTAGCTACCGGGTGCGTGACTGGGTCGCGCACCCGGTGCAAAATAACCCTATTTTCTTCCTTCCTTCATTCCCTTTCATTCGCCTTTTCATTTTGGTTCCTTTCATTCTGAAGATGAGATATTACACTGGTGTCACTATGGCGTTGGCCACAGCCCCCCGTCTGGCTCGTTGATCTAGGGGTATGATTCTCGCTTCGGGCACAACATGTACCAGGTTCGAAACTCGAACGATCCCAGGTTACTTTCTTACGAATAAGTACGCTAACTTCAAATTTTAGCAGTAATTTTTATTGGCAGTTTAAAAAGGCAACATTTATGTAGTGTGAACTGTTACTAATAATAAATTTTAGGAATTTACGTGCCTAAACCAGAATAAGACTATAAGACACGCCATAGGAGAAGGCTCCGACATTTCCGACACTGTGGAGTTTATGAACGTGTACCTGAGTGAGGTACACGGACGTCTAGCATGTCACCTCCTTCGAAATACGACCGAGACGACCAGGGTCGAACCTGCGTCTTCAGTGTCTCTACGACCCCCCGGCGGCCAGTGTAAATTCGTCAGTAGCGTTATTATGTAAATTGAGGTACTGAGACTTGGTATATATATATATATATATATATATATATATATATATATATATATATATATATATATATGCCAAGGTGTTTCGTAGAGGACCAATCCACCAGGTTGGAGATCTTGTGGTAGGAATTTTTTGTCGTAGATTATCTTGTTCTTCTCATGATAGGCAAGCGTGTTCTTGATTGCCCTTGTCATTGCTTCTTGCACACTCTTCATTGGTGCGTCTAAAATTGTGTTGTATGAAGGGATTCCATACATGAGGTACGATGGTGGATATCGTGTTACTTCATGTGGGGTTCTGTTGTATTCATCGATGACACCCGAAAGATGTTTGACCTTAGACTTCTGTGGCTTCTCATTCATTTTGCACTTTAGCCGGGTTACAATAGTCGGATTCGTACGTTCGTTCATGCCATTACATTTAGGGTGTTTGGGGGATGTGAACAATTGGTGGACACCATTGCGTTTTAGAAACTGCTTAAATTTATCAGCTGTGAAAGCTGGTCTACGATCAGATAGGAACTTCTTGGGTTTTCCTGCAGCAAAAATGGCGGTGATGCACGAAATGTATGCGTCACAAGTTTCGTTCTTGTGGGGAAACGCCCATACATACCGCGTAGCGGGTCGATCGCCAAGTGAATAAACTTCTTTGTCGAGCCATATCCCGAAAAGCCACCTATAGTGTCCATTGCTAAAAGATAAAAGGGCTGTTCTGCAGGTGGTATGAGTGACTCGAGAGATCCGAATCTCTTGGTTTTCGGCTTGTTGCAACGTTGATATATGTCACAGTGGCGGACGTAGGATGAAACGTCTGTGATAATTTCCGGCCAATAGTAGGATGATGACAACAAACCCAGCGTTTTCTTTACTCCGACGTGTACAAACTGACACTGTGCTTTCTGCAGAAGGTCCAGTCGAAGCTTGGAAGCTTGAGAGGAACGCACACTTTGCGAATCCCTTTACGTGTCACGATAGTGACGCCGTTTTCCATTGTATACTTGCAGTGAGGGCGGTCATCCTAATAAGTTTGAAGTTCTGGTAATGAAAGGAGTTGAACCATAAGGCTTCGCGCAAATGCGTCCACCTCAATGTTTTCGCTGCCTTTTTGATGTCGAATGTTAACGTCATACATCGACAGCTTCCGAGACCATCGAAAGAGCCGGCCATGGGTTTTTTTATGTTTTTGAGCCATTGTAAAGCAGCATGATCGGTCACAACATTGAATGGTCGTCCATGTAGATAGCAGTGCCACTTGTCAACAGCGTCAATTATAGCGAGGCATTCGAGCTCTGTAATGGCATAATTTAATTCGTGCGTGAGTAGCTTACGCGAATAATAGGCAATGGGGTGTTTGTTCTTTACCATCATGATCTCGTTGCTTCAACTGCACCTACGCCTACGTTAGATGCGTCGCAATAAAGAATTCATGGTTTCTCTCAAGAAAAAAAATGTAAAATGGGTTCTTTGGTCAGACAGTATTTCATGTTCTCAAAAGCTTGTTGACATGAGGAATCCCATTCCCATGGTGTGTCCTTCTTCAACAGCTTCGTAAGTGGGAAAACTATGTCACTGAAGTGCGGTATAAACTGACGGTAAACGTTGGTGGTGTCTGAAAAACGCTGAAGCTCTTTCGAGGATTTCGGTCTTGGGAATCGCAATACAGCTTCTATGTTTCTTCGTATAGGCAACACTGTACCGTGCGACACTCTGTGACCTAGATATTCAATAGAATCTTGGGCAAAATGGCACTTCTTCCATTTAAGTTTTATATTCTCCATTTTTAGGGCATGCAATAGAGTTTGGAGGTGCTGTAGGTGCCCAGTAAATGTGTCGGAGAAGACAACGATATCATCGAAATATTTAACGACATTCTTTAAGTTATCTTTTCTGATAACTGATTTCACAGCTCTTTCGAACGTAGCAGGAGCATTTCTCAAACCGAAAGGCATAACAAGCCACTCATAATGGCCATTCGGCGTGACGAAAGCTGTTTTTGAGATGTCCTCTGGGTTCATTTTGACATGCCAATAGCCTGATGTGATAATTAATGTCGAAAAATATTTCGATTTTCCCAGGTAGTCTAGAACATCGTCTATACGCGGAATAGGTTGCTAGTCAGGCATAGTGAAGAAGTTAAGATATCAATAATCAATGCATAAACGTGTGCGTTCGTCACCTTTTTTTTTGCAAGAATGACGGGAGCTACGTATGGGGAAAAAGATGGATGCACTACACCTTGCTTGAGAAGTAAGTCCACTTGCCTGACAATTTCCTCTTTATCTGCCAGAGAGTATCGATACGGTGGTCTGTGGATAGGGACGTTGTCGCTGAGAGCAATGCAGTGTCATTCTTTCATGGTAGATCCGAAGTCCATCTGAGACTTTGAGAAAATATCTTCGTAAATGTGAAGCACCTCTCTCAAAGCAGCTTGTTGCGATGGTGGAAGGTGCGTGACATCAACGGCTTGAAGAGGGGTTGTATCGGTGCTGAAGACACACACTTTAGTTTGAAAGGAATTCTGCAGAGCTTTGTTGTCTTGAAGCAAAGTCATCGTGTTGAAGTCCAGTGACACGTTGAAAAAGGCGTGGTCCAGGCCTAGCAAGAATTCAGTCTTCATGCCTGGTAGAACGTGTGCTTGGACTGCCCGCTTTATCTTCCCTATTTCTAACTGTATGTGTACGCGGCCCAAAGTTTTTGTGGTTGAGGTGACTTGTTGGACACTAATGCACGGATCCTTGAGCAACTGCAGCGTGAGTTTTTTTAACACAATTTCATTGATACAGGTAATAGTCGCTCCTGTATCCAGAGTTGCGTTCACCATGTGTCCGTTCACAAGTGCACCAAAACGTATTAATGAATCTCTGGGCCCCCACTCCGTTTCCCTGGTAGTCAGTTAGAGTGACACCATTTCACGACGAGGGCACTCATTGTGCCAGTGAAACTGATTCGGCAAACCAGCAGATGCACGATGTCGGCACTCACTGTGAGGGGTGCGCATCGATCCTGCAGGGGCCATGGTCACGTAGAATGAGGCTTTCGATGCATGAGCTGCCGTTTTGACGAGTGTTGGGAAGCATCTCTGTGGACAGAGTCATCCGCTTGAAGCGCAGCAGCAAGCCATTTGGCCAGGGTGATGAACGTCAATCCAGCGAGGTGCCTTTCGATCTCCTCAGGTACACCGTCGGTCAATCCTGATACTATGTGAACGTCTTTCAAGTCTGCGAGGCGACTGAGGTGTGTCTTCGTAGTAGTGCTTGATGCGCTGTTCTTTTTTGAGCCTGCAGTGTATAAATTGGCGGAAAGTGTCACTAACAGGTGCAGAAAACCATGCTATCATTCTTGTTTTCATGCCTTCCCACGTATCTTCTGCGTCGAAAATCTCGGGGAGGTACCAGCGGAATGCCTCACCTTCCAGGTACTTGCTGATGCAGTCGATGCGATCTCGTTCGGACCAGCTGGCGTTGCTTGCCTTCGTTTCGAAGAGGTGTAACCACTTGTCAACAGGGACGTCGTCTTCAGCTCCGGTGTATTTCGGCAGGCTGATCATCTTCTTTGGTGGGCTCATGATGTTGCTGTGGTAGATCCTGTCGACTTGTGTAACGAATGAAACATGGCGTCAGTCACAACACCAGTTTATTCTGACTCTTCATCTTCCTCATCTTTCTTTCCCACATTCACTTGTGAAGCGACACACACACACACACACACACACACACACACACACACACACACACACACACACACACACACACACACACACACACACACATATATATATATAGATATATATAATAATATATATATAATAAAATAAATAAATAAATAAATAAATAAATAACTAAATAAATAAATAAATAAATAAATAAATAAATATATATATAAATATATATATAATAATATATATATATAATAATATATATATATATATATATATATATATATATATATATATATATATATATATATATATATATATATATATATAAGATTATGTACAGAGATGTAGCTGAGAAAAAGTAGGGTAACGAACTGTAGAACTGTATAATACTCCGTGGGGTCGTCGACTGTGGAACATACCATCAATTATTAGCAGTAGAGATTCGTATTAGACGACGCAAGACTAAAACTCTGCTTTTAGTTACATCCCTAATTGGTTGTGCACCTTTGGAATATATTGTTGGTGACAGCAATGAATGCCAAGGGCTGGATCTCGTAGATAGAGAAGCAAATCCATAACGGAGTGTTACATAAGAATTGTTGTTACCTAGAAAAAAAAACACGTTTGGAGAAAGAAGAATTGAGAAAAAACGAGTGGCTCTGAAAGGAAGTAGTTAAAATAGCTCAATAAGGAAGGCTGACCAAAGGCAATGGGGATGCGGCACTGGGAAGGTCGCGAGCCGCCCCGTTTGACAAAGGAATCGGCATAGACGTACAAAAGTACATAGAAGGGTGATGTAAAGAAGTAGAGATGTATTTGAATGAAAAAAAGACCCCTTCATCAAAGTAACATAAATCAAATGTATTTTCCAACGGAAAGACAAAAGTCACTAACGCGAAAGGGATTGCTCTCACGATGGGGGTAGACCTGAAGAAACAATGCAAGGAACACACGGGAAAAGGTTTCCCGAAAAATAAAATTGTGAAACAGTCTTATGTAGACTTGCGGTATGAACTAACCAACAGGTTTAGAATGTGAAATAAGATGAGCGATACAGTTACCACAATAACGATGAAGCAAGTGGGCTAGACAACATTCGTAATAGTATTCGTCAAATGACCAGAGACAGTAAAGGTCACGAATAAAATCTGTCACTAAAGTCTGAACTCTGCAGAATTCCCGATAAACTGAAGGAGATATCTCTTTGTTACAATGCATAAGAAGGCAACGTGAAAAAATACTCAAACTTTAAAACCATCGCCTTAATATCCCATAATGATACTGCGTTTTTGTCATCATTTTGTGGGTGAACGCGGCGTTCTACAGTTTTCAAATTTAGTCTTAACGCAATTATAGGGAGAAATGAATCCTCAGGCTGTAAGCGAGCGCGATCTCCCACTCCTCTTCTTTTAATTACAAATGCTTGCTTGTGCGATAGATGCAATCTCAAACGTAAACATTTGCAATGCATGGCTCCTCTGCTTCAATGGTTCGGTTGGCTCGATGGCTACGCGCTAAGGCCTCCACGATCGTGTTCTGCAACAGATTTGTTTTTGTTAGGCCTGTAACGCAATAAAAAACTAAGAACGCATCTCAGCAGGAGCATTGAGCTGCCGCTAATACATACTTGTATCACTAAAATCTAAAGCAAATATAAGTGCCTTTTGAAGACAACACCACCACCACCAACAAAAAAGAACCTCGAAAAAAAAATAATTACTACTTAGTCCTAAAGCGACTGGCTGTCTTCGCGAACCGAAGGTGGTATACCATATTTTGAAGGATGCTAGTAAATGTTACCTTTGACCAAACGTGCCAACCATGGAGTGCTCAATCGTCCCATAGATTCATCAGAATGTTATGTCCCTGATTATTTACGGGAAACTTGGCTTTTCAAGGGTATGGATTTGTGACGCCACGTTCCTTATTATATTTTAATGCGTAAACGTTCTGTGGCTGCAGATGTCCAGTGAAAGGCGCTCGTGCTTGAATGTCTGTGTGCAACAGAATGACAGCGTAAAACTACCACCAACCGCCCTTTCACATCCCCTTGCTACATTATACGGTACATGGATTTGCTATGGCACATAACGGCGTTTTGTGGTAGAGGCTGTTCATAACAATGATAGGCGTCACAACCAATTCCAAGTATTCTTCGCCCTATATAACCATTGTCCTGTTCATTGTTTTTGCCAGTTCTCTATAGGGGCGGGAATATTTACTTAACATGACTTTGGGGAGAGTGATTTGATTCTTGATCTCTAGCCACTTTTTTTTCCAGTGTGAAATAGACGGGTACTGAAAGATCGGGACACAGTTAGACACAACCGAGCGCCCGTCTATTCATTACGGGACCCTGCTGTAGTCAGAAAGCAGCGATAATAAACCTTGCAGAAAAGCTATAGCTAAAAATCTGCACACAAACTACGTCAGCTTCAAATCGGAAAGTATTATTATATTTTTTAATATTTTGTTTTCTTCCTTTTCTGTTCCCATTAATATATCTTTACCATATAATACAAGTTGGTGCGTGGTATGTTCCCCGTAGTACGCTCGTGCCATTTAAAAAAAGAATAATCGCCAGTGCGGTTATCTATTATTGGCGCTAAAACCATGCACCTGCATTGGCGGAAATAAAAAGATCCCGATGGGGATTCGCTACGTGCGATTGCGGCTATTTTTTTTTTCATAAAACTTTCTTTAGTTTTTATATACTAATTAAATCACTCTTCAAAATGAAATAAAAAAGATTCTAAGCATAATTACAGCATATTTCCGCTCTTCTTTCGTTCAACCTCTAACTTTGAAACTCCCCTCTACCTTTCCCACTGTATGGTAACATTCCACTGTTCCTAGACTAGTAAGCGTCCCTGTCATTGCTCCCTATTTTGTTATTTTCCTTTATTCAGCCAGGTCATTTGAGTTAAACTGTAGTAAATATGTAGTTACGTATTTCGTTTAACAATTTTTTATTGTTTATATTTTTGTAGTAAACTACCAACTTTGTTGCTTATTCATCATATTCAATTCACGATATTTGAAAAAATGAGGAGGTTGGGAGGGAGTCATTATTATCAGGCTTTTGTATATGTATTGGTTTGTAGTGAAATGCGTTTTGTCTGGCTCGTTAGTTTAGGGGTGTGATTCTCGCTTAGGGGGCGAGAGGTCCCGGGTTCGAATCCCGGACAAGCCCGTGACTTTTCTTATTTGGCGATTAACTTGTATTTGCCTTGTTGATAGCCTTTTTTTATTCCAGCATGCCGGAATATACAAATATTATTAGTCTTTGTTCCTCATTGATATTGAATTCGCCAACTAAATGCCATTAAGAACCAGCTGAATGTCATTGCCCACTATTGTATTCTCTTAGTTTCATATGTGTTCATTTACGTGTTTTTTTATCTTCAGTTCATGCTATTATTGTGAATTATTTCTTAATAGTGCCTGGTTCGTGGCTTATACCCTATTCTTCTATTGCAGTGTAAAAAAGCAGAGTAATCATTACCGAAATGTATAAAGAGAACTGGTACTGGGCACGCTCGGCTCGCTGGTCACATGCACAAAGGAAACTGTTCCATGCAGCCATGATTTCACTGGTTTCTCGTTATAAAGAAACTGGAGAAACACTGAGCCGACGGCCTCATGGGACGTTTCACTTCCTACACTTAATATTAGATACGAAGCAGCTCTTTGACTATCCTGTGTAACGCTGTCCCTCCGTCTGCACCACTACCCTCGCGCGCCTCAAGACTGTCGCGGCACCGACAATATGAACAGCGCGCCGCTGCTCGCCGCGTGATAGCGCTGACGGGTAGGATGCCGGCGCGGCATGCTTCCAGTGTGCGCGTATTTTTCCCGGCAGTCACTGGCGTTGCGAGGGTTAGCGAAGAAGATCGCGAATCGCGACGTCAACACTGATGAGGCGCGAGCCAGAGAAGCCGAACGCAAGCGTCGGGAGTGGAAGATCAGCGACACCGACGAGGTGCGAGTCAAGAACACCAATCGCGTTCGAGAATATAGACGGAGCGCGTGTAACACCGACGAGACGCGAGCCAAGGAAGCCGAGTGCAAGCGTCTTCAACGCGTCCTGCCTTTCGTGTCTTTTATTTCACTAAACAAACGTTTACTGAAATAAAAACTACACCGAGTTTCACTTCAAACCGTTCTTCCAGCACGTGCGTCAACGCCCGTTTCAACCAAAGACAATGATATTGTCATAAAGTGCACTTTTTATTTTCTTCCGTTCTTTCTTTCTTCTATTTTCACAAAAGCTTAATATGGCTTTCGCTTGCACCATCTGGAGATACTACAATCTCGGGAAATGCCGCACCTAGTCTCGTTTGTATCGCTTTACTCCAGAAACGTTCTTTGGTATCCCTCACAAATCTAAACCGAAACCCAATTTTCTTCAGTATGCGTTAGTTCTAGACGCTGTTTGCATTAAGAACAATGATTTTAACATAGACTGCTTGAATGCCCTGTTTTAGTAGGACGTAATTCAAAGAAATTCAGAGAAAATTTGGCAATAAACCACAGAGCTTTTGTTTTCATTCCAACAGGCGATGTAAGAGGAGTATCTTGTGACAATACTATGGGATAACACTGCTTGTGGCGGGTGTACATCGATGTTGAGCATGCGGAGGTAAATATCCGAAGTGTACGTAAATATTAAATTAGAAGCTTGTGATACATAAAATGAGCGCATACAGTCATCAAGCTGAAAAACCAGAATTGATGTGCTAAGTGAAGAGCGGCTCACAACGTTGTTGTGTTCAGAGCAATATTTTTAACTGTGCATAATAATAATAATAATAATAATAATAATAATAATAATAATAATAATAATAATAATAATAATAATAATAATAATAATAATAATAATAATAATAATAATAATAATAATAATAATAATAATATAATAATATAATAATAATAATAATAATATATTATTATTATTATTATTATTATTATTATTATTATTATTATTATTATTATTATTATTATTATTATTATTATTATTATTATTATTATTATATTGGTGACGCGGTGACTCACATAGGACTTGAAGCATAGTTTTTGCCTAGAGGGCTGCACGGCCCAGACGATACCATGTTCTCAATGATGCCAGCAAAGGTGTCCGCATAATATTTTGCTTTTTATACGGATGCTTCTCAAGGTGTTTACTATCATTTCTTTTGCTCATTTAAATTATTTCCCATTTCTTCAAGCCATGAAGTTCACGCAATACAGGCCAAATACTGTTACACTCTGATTCATTGTAACTAGCATTTCCTTCATACCTTTTAGCGTTATTTACTGTCTTGTTATCATTATTATTTCTCGAATAATACTTCCAAGATCATCGATTATCCCCCTTAGAGGTTATGTAATTCCGGACAATAGAAATTTATAGGCTGTACGTTTTGCCTCTCCTTTTCTTGTTCTTTCTCTCTCTCTCTTTCTCTTTGCAAAAATTATCGTCCAAAACTGTAGAAAAAAAATTGACACGCGTGTCTTATTTTGGAATCTCTTTGATTGAATTCTACAGAGAAAACGAGCACCGCACTGAAGATAAATGTACGGCTGATAACAAAGTCTGGCACGGCAAAGCCTCGGTTTACATACCATTCGTAAATAAACGGGTCATTGGCACCCTGACGAAAAAATTCCTCCGAGTTGCTATATGGACAAGATTGTATGAAAACTGAAACATAAACACAGACATGGTGTTTGTTTTCAGCAGTTCATGTAGCAAAGTGGCAATTTGTGAACGCGGATAACAACACGAAAAAAACCCATTGAGGTCAAAACTGCCGTGTCGGCCTTCAGAAAACATGCCTATAAGGGAGGTAAGAAGGATTGTGGTGTAACGGAGGCCACATACTATACTGGTCTGGTGGCGACATGTGGCGTGAGGGGCCGCTGTTTTCATACCGCAGATCTATAGGCATGATTCAGGCTTAGTGTGCGAGTGCTTAGGGGCTTAAATCCTTGATGAGCCCCCCCTTTTTTAAAGTCAGACGATGAAACGTGGCCATCTGTTCATCTTCGTCGCGTTTTTATTTTCTCAAACTTCCTTCTCAATAACTTCACTTTAATCTACAACTTCTATGTGTTGTCCACTGTGGTCGGCTGTTTGATATGACCACCCAGCCCGACGAGCTGACGACACTCCACACTACTTCATATTCGTCTCAGGGCTGTGTGTCGGCTCGTTGGTCTTATTTTGCTTCTAGCAGCTTAGCTGAGCAGATCAATGAATAATGTGCTCCCAAGGAGTGGCGATTACGGCCAGACTAGGCCGCGGACACAGGAACACAGACAATAAAGATTATCAGTTTATTTTGCTTCAGCAGCTGAAAGGCGGGCTTTTATTATTAACGCTGTGTTTATAGACGGGGATGTGAGACCAAGGCCTTACAAGGTTGAAAATTTTCGGGACGCGTTTACGCCGCCGAGCCACCTGCCTGAATTGGTGAGCCTCGGTGCGTATCAGATAAACTACTTGTGCGCGATGATCTTTAACGACGCGGCACCCACGAAAGGCCTGCTCGCCTTGAAGGGGCTGCAGGTGAAGGGGCAGTGGTGTGTCATCGTCGACCCGCATGACCAGCAGGTGAAGTGTGAAGTTTAGGCAGTACTGGCTGCTGCATGGAGTAAGTGACAAAGATGTGAAGACTTCACTGGCAGCATTTGTCAAGGTGATAAAAGTCAGCCGTGAGCGATGGCACGTTCCGGGCATGGCAGAGAAGTGCCCGACATCAAGGGCAGTTTCGCTAAAGTTTAAGAGTGGCCTCAAGGACGAAGACCTAGCTCCCACACCAGATACGCCTAGATGAGGAGCTGGCCTTGGTGGTGGCGCCTGGTCGACCGATGCAGGGCTTGTGCTGCGGAAACACACGTCATATGCACCGCGAGTGCAAAGTGCCACGTTGAACCCGCTGTAGACACTTCGGACACGTCGAAGCAGACTGCGTGTAGACGTATGCATCTGCTACAGGACCTGTGAAAAGCGAGGAGGTTTCCGAACACGTCATGGACGCGGCCGAGCCGGAAGACGCCGCAGAAGGAGCCAGCACCTGTAGGGGCGGCATCGACAGGCACGCACAAGTTGGCTGAGGCACTTGTGCGTATACCTCTCATCACGCCGTCAACAGCTGAACATTTACGAGTCGAGGAGGCAGTGGCACCAGTGGACATGGACAATGCAGCAGAGCTCCGGGGAGAGACGTTGGGAAGCGGAGAGGATATCTACGTCACCACGGCAACACTGAAGCGTTCACGCGATGCGGCCGAGGAACCTGACAATAACTTGCCAACCCATAGCGAGGAGCCCCATGCAAAGGCACCTCAAGGGAGACGCGAGCCCAAGATCCCAAGTGAGAGGAGACCAGCGTACGCGGCAAAACAAAAGAACGCCGGCAATCAGGATGGTCCTGGGAGCGGCTTGTCGAAGGCTGGTCCTGAAAGCAAGCACAATGCTCCGGGCCTACTATTTTTAGCGAAAAAGTCACCATGACACTGACTCCGTCATTCAGCATAGCTACGCTTAACATCAGAGGGTTGGCGGCTAGGAGTAAGTGAAGGCACCTGTGGGGTTGTCACAGACAAAGATATAGACGTGTCAGCCATCCAAGAAACCAAGGTAGACGAAGAGGAGGAGACCAGGAGTATGGTGCGCCATTTCATTGACAGATATTACGCGATCGAAAGCCATGTTGTAGCAACGTCCGCGGGATGTGTTCTTATTGTTAAAAAAACTGCAAGGCCTTCTAGATCAAGGTGTATTTTCATGGCAGTCAGGCTAAATCATTTATTGTGACTGTTTTTTTTGTGCAACTGAATTCAGAGCTATATTCATATATGCACCGAATGATGCAGAAGCACGTTCCCAGTTTTTTTTTACCTCTTTCGGTGGATGAATTGTGATAAGCGGGTTTCTTTGTTAGGGGAATTAAACTGTGTTTTAAGTGCTTGCGATAGAGTTATTAACACTGGCATTCCTAACAAAAGTAGTGACGTGCGAGGCAAATTAAAAAAAACGAAAATGACTTGGATATTGTGTCGAAATGTGTGGAGGCAAATCACAAAGCGATATACACACAATTTAAAGACAATAGCCATGCGTCGTGACACCGCATATAACTATCCCTACATTTTTTGCCTATGTATCATGACCTCTCGGTGGTGTCAGTGTCGTTTTCAGATCACTGCTTGGTCGTGTGTCGTATAGGTATGAAGAAATAGCGTAAGGTTTTTAACTGAAATTTGTGGAAACTTAACGTGTTATTATTAAAATACGAACCATTTGTAGAAGCAGTACACGAGGCACTTAACAAAATTTTTATTGAAAAAACAGAAACTGTAGCAGAGAAGTGGGAGTGTTTAAAGCAGAAGTTCAAAACAAAAGCGCTGGACAGATTGCGCTCGCTGAAATTTAAAGCGCAAAAAAACGTCTGAAAAAAAAACACTGCAGTGTTTCCTTCAGACTTCTCTTTCTTATGTCCATGTTTTCTCGCTTGAGCAAATTGCTTGTTAGTCCGTAGCTATATATATAACGCATGGTTTACGCTGGAAAATAAGAGGAATAATAAAAGTAAAACATCTCTATGTGGTCTGTGTAGAGTCGTCCATATGCACAATGTTCTACAAAAATGTCGCCACTTGCGTTGTCGCTGCTGTACACGGGTGATTCGGTATGACAAAACAGTCGTTCATGAACAAACTTTGCACTCCGGCATTTGCTCCATCAGGCGAATGCTGCTTATTGAAACTTTTGTGTTTATATGGCAATCAGGTAGCGGGTCGGTAAGCTAAGCAGCGACTCCAATCACTTACAGAAATGACAAGCAAGATCTGCTATCAGAGAAGTGTCTACAGAGCTGTCCAGTTAGGCAGCTGAATCAAACCCTAATACGTTTTTGTGGAAGTATACTAGGTTACTTTAAGACAATACTTTTGTACATGCCCACAATCATTTCAATAAATTGAAGAACGGCACATTTCAGTAATTTTCAAGTGCTTGCTTTTGTGCCCACGCGTTCTCCACAAGATTGTGGGGGTCTATAATGAAAAAATCGCGAATGTATCGTTGTATGTTCAGACAGAATCGACAAGTATCGTATCGACTACAATTGTTGCGCCAGTATCTTGTATCTGTATCTCTAATACTTTTTGTTAGAGTATTTTGTATTGTAACGTGATACAATTTCAATGTAACTTTGCCCAGCCCTGGATAGTAGCACTGCTTGGTTTGTAAATAATGTCAGCGTGGAACGACAAAAAAAAAAGGTGGATAGGTGGCAGAGGGGGGGGGGGTGCGAGCAAAAACTTCGGGGAAAAAAAATATAAACCCCCTTTGCCCCCTTGGCTACGCCACTAGTGGTCGGCTCCTTGGTCTGACAACCCAGCCCACTAGGCCGATGTCACTCCTCACCACATGATACTCGTTCCACAGCTGCGTATCCACGTGATATTTGTCCCACAGCCCTCATTTATTTTTCTATATCGGAGTATTAACCCTTTCAGGCATAAAAGTTTTTTAACCGGTAGATATTTTTGTTTCTGGTTGATTTGGAGGTACTACAACCTGAAGAACACAACAATATTTTTCTGAGTATCCCATCAAAGTAAAAAAAAAGGCCAAATCTCATAAATATTGGACACAAGGAATTAGTGATTGTAAAGTGTAATAACGTGAATTTAAATACATCTATTTAACTCTGTTAGTGCAAGTTATCATTGTGAAAGTAACATACAGCAAATAAGCATTAGTTACAGCGCCTAAGCTTTCCAATAGCAAGTCTTTGCGCTCGTGATACCAAGCTTTTTATCGCACTTGAATGGCCACCGTCTACTTATTGAACACTTTGAAAGATCCAAAATCATAAAAAATTCTGAATCCAGTTTTGCAGCATCAAAAGCAACTCCGCCCATGTTTACACGGGCCATCTGATTGAACTACACTTCATCGTCATCTTCTTCTAACTCCATCACGAACTATTATTATATTTCACAAAACTAATTTAAATCTATTACGTACACTCTCGCTCTTAGACACCCTTTAGATATTATCCAAGTGATGTGAGCAGGTTTCTCAACTAGAATAACAAGACATCGGGAGCTTTTACAACAGCTACACATCTGGATAAGCCTGAATGCATGCAGAGGTCTGATAACCACTGAGTTCTGGTGTCCTATATTTAGGACATAAAGATTGTCCACTGCTTCGGGCGGTACGTTAGGGCTAGAAAAGAACCAATTTGTAAATAGCAAGGTAGATACCTTAGAAACCACATGAAAAACGAAATGCGATAGCTACTGATCTAATAGTCAACCAGTAAGGTGTCAATCAATATTTGATTGTGGCTAGTGTCATCGTTATCGAAATTTGCCATTTTGTTTTCGGCTTTGCAGAGTTCCAAAGAAGAAGACGACAAAAAATTACTACCAATGCTTGCGCAGGTGTATTGAGGATTGTTCGGACACCTTTTTTGATTTCTTACTTCGTTATGTCAAATTTCGCAGCAAAATTTCATGTCCTTTCTATAGGACGCCAGGGCCAAAATGGTTAAATGTGACCATTTGTTCGTATTCACCACAATTATGTTTAGTGACGTGCCTTTTTTAAGCACGCCTGAATATTAGATAACTATCAAGGGTTGCCTAGTGTGGCCGGATTGTTGATCTGACCACCAAACCCTGTGGGCCGATGTCACTCCACACCCCATGATAATTGTCCCACAACTGCGTGTCGGCTCGTTGGTCTAGGGGTATGATTCTCGCTTAGGGTGCGAGAGGTCCCGGGTTCAAATCCCGGACGAGCCCTCTTTTTTTAGGTCGGAGTATTAAATGTGGCCATTTCTTTGTATTATTCACATTTCTATTAAGTAATGTTCCTTTCTCAAGCACGCCTGTTTATTAGAGAACTTTCAAGTGTTGCCTAGTGTGGTCGGATCGTTGGTCTGACCACCCAGCCCTGTGGGCCGATGTCACTCCACACCCCATGATAATTGTCCCACAGCTGCGTTGGTCGTTTAAATGCCTCTAAAAGTTTAGGACTGTGGTTTGGCTTGTGGGGTAGCACACCGAACCACTTTGCAGGGATAAATTGGACAAGAACTCCTCCAACATATCTCGGTGTACCATTGCATGCATATAGATTAAGTGCGCATTACTGGAAGGAACGTGTCCCTAAGCTTGAACGACAGGCCCAGACATTTGTGCCCTATCGACTTTCGATATTTGGGAGAGCTGAAGCTTGCAATACTTTCTTAGCGACAAAACTTTACCATGTATTGCAACTTATTCATTGCGCAAGATTCTATATACAACGCTTTCATCGGATTTTCGCTACTTTGATATGGTCTTCGACTTTTGAGCCCATGCGTCATGAAAATATATTCAAGCCAGTTAGTGAGGGTGGGTTAGGACTAAAACACCTTTATCTATGGCAAATAGTGTCCCGATTCTTCTTTTTTCGAGACAATTCCCATCCTGTAATCCGTTCCTTCTTGCAGGTTACACTTGTTGATTGCTTACCAGATTTAATTGTTTCATCCAACTTCTCCGAACGCCCATGCTTGTGGGGATTCATGCAGGAAGTTTACCTCGCAGTTCAGTTCCTTAAAGCTCGCTTTTCTGTAGAATACCTGTGCACAGTATCGCGCAAGGTGCTGTATAAGGACCTACTGAGTACACTCTTCCCACCTCCATTGTACCGTTCAGTGTACTCCAATCTTCCAGGTCACGATGTGTTGAAGCGAGTGCGCAAAATGTACATTCCACCGAATTCAAAAACATTCTTCTATTAACTCCACTCTGAAACATTGGCGGTAAACACATGGTCTGTTAACTGCCGTCTATGTGATGTGCCGGAAACGAATGAACATTGCTTTGTTAGCTCCAAAGATGCCATACTATTTTGGGATGTCCTTCAGCGAGCACTGAAAAAAACGTTTCGTCATTAATTCTCACACAATACGTTATCTTCTGCCAGCAACGCTTGATGAAGTACCATATGATATGTTTTTCCTCATGGGTATGCACAGCTTGTGGAAGACACCAATGCAAGACCGCAATGCAGAGCCCACCACCTCTTCAAGCCCACACTTCATTCAAATGGCTATCCACCTAAAAAACATTTACGACGAGCTAGACTTTAGACCGGACTGGTACTCCGTCTTAGAGAACTGTTTGACCTCACCCCTTTTTTGTTTGTATAACACGATGTGAAGAACTCTCCATGTGAGGAAATCGCGCTGTGTTAGCAGTTTAGTGTTTATGAGTAACGCTTGAGCGCTTACTTTCGCGATTTGATTGTACTTTTGTTCGCTTGATTTTGTCTTTTTTGCCCAAGTACTTTAATAAATACCACGAAAAAAAAGTGGCTCAATGGTCTAGGGGTATGATTCTCGCTTAGGTTGCGAGAGGTCCCGGGTTCAAATCCCGCACGAGCCCTCTTTTTTTTAAAGTCAGAGTATTAAATGCGACCTTTTGTTTGTATTATTCGCATTTCTATTAAGTAAAGTTCCTTTCTCAAGCACGCCTGTTTATTAGACAACTTTCAAGTGTTGCCTAGTGTGGTCGGATCGTTGGTCTGACCGCCCCGCCGCGGTGGTCTAGTGGCTAAGGTACTCGGCTGCTGACCCGCAGGGCGCGGGTTCGAATCCCGGCTGCGGCGGCTGCATTTTCGATGGAGGCGGAAATGTTGTAGGCTCGTGTACTCAGGTTTGGGTGCACGTTAAAGAACCCCAGGTGGTCTAAATTTCCGGAGTCCTTCACTACGGCGTCTCTCATAATCATATAGTGGTTTTGGGACGTTAAACCCCACATATCAATCAATCGTTGGTCTGACCACCCAGCCCTGTGGGCCGATGTCACTCCACACCCCATGATAATTGGCATACAGCTGCGTGTCGGCTCGTTGGTCTAGGGGTATGATTCCCGCATAGGGTGCGAGTGTTCCCGGGTTCAAATCCCGGACGAGCCCTCTTTTTTTTAAGGCGGAGTATTAAATTCGACAATTTTTTGTATTATTCGCATTTCTATTAAGTAAAGTTCCTTTCTCAAGCACGCCTGTTTATTAGACAACTTTCAAGTGTTGCCTAGTGTGGTCGGATCGTTGGTCTGACCACCCAGCCCTGTGGGCCGATGTCACTCCACACCCCATGATAATTGGCATACAGCTGCGTGTCGGCTCGTTGGTCTAGGGGTATGATTCCCGCATAGGGTGTGAGTGGTCCCGGGTTCAAATCCCGGACGAGCCCTCTTTCTTTTAAGTCGGAGTATTAAATGCGACCATTTGTTTGTATTATTCGCATTTCTATTAAGTAAAGTTCCTTTCTCAAGCACGCTTGTTTATTAGACAACTTTCAAGTGTTGCCTAGTGCGGTTGGATCGTTGGTCTGACCACCCAGCCCTGTGGGCCGATTTTCACTCCACACCCCATGATAATTGTCGTACAGCTGCGTGTCGGCTCGTTGGTCTAGGGGTATGATTCTCGCTTAGGGTGCGAGAGGTCCCGGGTTCAAATCCCGGACGAGCCCTCTTTTTTTAAAGTCGGAGTAATAAATGCAGCCATTTGTTTGTATTATTCGCATTTCTATTAAGTAAAGCTCCTTTCTCAAGAACGCCTCTTTAGTAGACAACTTTCAAGTGTTGCCTAGTGTGGTCGGATTGTTGGTCTGACCACCCAGCCCTGTGGGCCGATGTCACTCCACACCCCATAATAATTGGCATACAGCTGCGTGTCGGCTCGTTGGTCTAGGGGTATGATTCTCGCTTAGGGTGCGAGAGGTCTCGGGTTCAAATCCCGGACGAGCCCTCTTTTTTTCTTCTAGGTCGCAGTAATAAAGGCGGCCATTTGTTTGTATTATTCGCATTTCTATTAAGTAAAGTTCCTTTCTCAAGCACGCCTGTTTATTAGACAACTTTCAAGTGTTGCCTAGTGTGGTCGGATCGTTGGTCTGACCACCCAGCCCTGTGGGCCGATGTCACTCCACACCCCATGATAATTGTCGTACAGCTGCGTGTCGGCTCGTTGGTCTAGATTCTTTCGTCGGCACTCACGCGCGTCGGACGCAGGAATCATGTGCTCCGTAGGAGCGGTGTTTGCGGCAGATACTAGCCGCGGAAACAGGTCTTTTGATGACGATAAGGAATATCAAGTTGTGTTGCCAACCCTTCCTACAGGACGAATTGTTTTAAATACGGTTTTTCTGCACGCTGACGTACGAGCCCGACCTTATCGAGTGGAAGATTTCCGTGACACCTTGGCCAGACTGTGACTGCTCCCCGAAGTGGTTGCTTTGGGGGCATATAGGATGAGCCACGTGTGGGCGGTAACGTTCAAGAACATGGACGCTGTCAAGACTATTCTATCGCAAGGCGATATCAAGGTAAAAAATTGTCGCTGTCTTGTCATTGATCCGGCAAACCAGGATGTGCGTATGAAAGTGCACTGGCTACTGCACAATGTTCTCGATGAGGATGTGCGACGTGCTTTCGAGCCGTACGGCCAAGTGGTTGACGTCAACAGAGAGCGGTGGCGTGTAAACGGCATCAGCGAAATAGGCTCCACTACCCGCATTGTGACACTTCGATTGAAAGTGGGCGTCAAAATTGAAGACCTGCCTCACCAAGTGAACGTAAGCGGTGAGCAAGCTTTGGTGGTTGTTCCGGGCAGAGCGCCAGTGTGCTTACGCTGTCGAGCAAATGGGCACATGCGGCGAGATTGCCGTGTGCCACGCTGTGGTGCCTGCCGAAGATTTGGCCACGAGGAGAACGACTGCACGTTATCTTATGCCAGCGTCACCGGACCTCCGAGTGGCAACGACCACGCAGAGCTGTTAATGGATGAGCATGAAGCTGAAGAGGCAGCGAGCGCGACTGCGAGGAAGGAAGAGGTGACCCCAGAATTGGTGAAACTGAGCAGGCCTAGTAGGATAGACAATGAAAAGGTCGAGAACAAGGCATCCGAACCAGAGCCAGAAAAACCGATAACGACAGACAAGCCAGAACAGCACCTGCCGACTGTGAAGGCTCCCAGCGACGCAGACACACTGCAAGACGACATGGAAATCAGCGACAACGCAGGCAGTGGACTAGCTGGAAAGCGACCAAGAGACATTGTTGGGGAAGACTTCACTACCTCCGGAGACGTTGGTTCGAGAAGAACCACCAGCAAAAACCATAGGAATGAGGCGACCAACGTTGAAGCCACGGCCGAACTTGCAGACTAATCCACGGGCGGAGGCCAGACAGCCTTCGCAAAAGCTTCCTGGGACTTGAGTTTTTTGTGCCTTTTTTCCGGATGGAAAGTAACCCGTAAGTGAGCGGAGTTTACGCACACCATGCCTCTGTAAAACCTGGACCGATTACCGCAAAATTTTCAGTAAAACTAAAGCCGTTTTTTTAGAAACGTTCACCTAAAGTAAACACTGTGTTTTGTACTCCTTTCCCTAAACAAAAATCATGGCTTTCAATATAGAGTCAGCCTTACGCGTCGCAACTTTTAACGTTAGAGGTTTACGCTCGAAGAGGCGACAGTATCAGTTACGTCGTTTGTTTCTTGAAAATGACGTTGATATCGCCGCTGTGCAGGAAACGAAAATTGAATCTGAAGAGCAGATGGACACAATATTTTTGAACTTCCGCTCCAGATACAATATATGTGTGAGTCATTCTGTAGGTACTTCAGGCGGATGTCTTCTCTTTATAAGGAACACAATTGGCATTGCCGAAAAAAGTGTACACAGTGATAATGAAGGGCGATTAATTGCATGTGATTTTCTTCTTTCCGGCATTAGTTGGCGCGTTGTGTGCGTATATGCGCCAAATAGACAACAAGATAGGAAAATATTCTTCGAAAGTCTTGATACGTATCTATCATGCGAGAAGGCAGTTATACTTCTAGGCGATTTCAACTGTGTGTGTAATGCCGAAGACAGGGCATGTAAAAACTTTGTACGTGACTCTAGTGCCTTGGTATTGGATTCAATGACGCGTGAGCGGAACTTGGATGACGTGGGATATGTACTGGCGCAGGGTACTCACTATACGCATTACCAGCTCAACAGTAAAGCTAGACTTGACAGAGCATACGTGTCTACGTCCCTGCTTCCTATGTGCCAGGGCTACGCAGTGAAGAATGTTTCATTTAGTGACCATAGTCTAGTAATGTTCACCATTAATAAAAAAGAAAAGCCCAAATTCAATTGGGGACTCTGGAAGTTAAATGAAAAGCTACTCGAGGATGAGAAGTTTGTAGAAAATGCTGAAAAGGAATTAAAAGAAGTGGCGAAAGGTGACGCAAGTAGTTCAATTTACACATGGGAGTTCTTCAAGGAAAAAGTAAAAATAGAAGCAATTGGAAGATCAGTTTCAATAAAACGCACTAACCTGAAAAAAGAAAGACAACTGCAATGTGAGCTTGATTTTTTGCTATGTCAAGAATGCGCGCAACCAGGAGAGCGCAGTAAAGAAATAAGAAGAGTGAAACAAGAATTAGAAGCCGTAGATACGGAAAGGTACAGAGGAGCGGTGGTACGCGCACGCGCAGAAAGATTATGGTGTGGCGAGGTTCCCACAAAACGTGCCGTCACAGATGAAAAGAGCTACGCGACAAGAAACGAGATAAGGGCGATAGAACACAAAAATGAAGTCACCACAGATAAAACCGAGATTGAGCAAGCGTTTGTGGAATATTTCCAAGAACTGTTGGGAGGCGTCAGAGCAGACACGAGTACGTATATTCGGCGTTTCTTGTCACTTATGCCGAAGCTTGAGGATGACGTAAAAGCGAGATTAGAAGCACCCATCTCGGTCAGAGAAATCGAAATCACCATTGAAAAAATGAAAAACGGTAAAACACCCGGTCCAGATGGACTAGGTGTAGCATTCTATAAGAAATTTAAAAATCTTGTGGCAGAAGCTTTGTGGAATGTGTTCGATGAGGCATACGAGAGGAAAGAGTTACCAACATCTTTTCGGAGAACACACATCGTGTTAATCCCAAAAACTGAAGATCCCAGGAAACAGCTGTCCGTCACATCCTACAGACCCATAACCCTAGCGAATGTTGACTACAAAATATTCATGGGTGTTTTGGCCAGGCGAATTCAAACAGTGATTACAAAAATAGTCGGACCACATCAGACTTGTGGCATAAAAGGCAGAACAATTATGACGAACATTCATATAGCCCGAAATATGTTAGAATGCTGCGATGAGTTTGACGGTAAAGTAGCTATGCTACAAATCGATCTCGAGAAGGCATTTGACCGCGTGAACCATGACATACTTTTTAGCATTCTTGACTATGTTAATATAGGGTCTGTGGTGTTGGAAGGGGTCCGAATGGCGTACACGGGATGCACTACAAAAATTGTAATAAACAAACAGCTTAGTGATAATATACAAGTCCTATCGAGTGTAAAACAAGGATGCCCTGCATCAGCACTGCTTTTTGCTATCTATTTAGAACCTCTATGCCAGAAAGTGATACAGAATGATCAGGTGCGGGGGTTTCATTTGATGTCTGCAGGAGGTCAAAATACTTAGTTACGCCGACGATATTGCTGTGTTCTGCGAAGATCGGGAGAGTATTAGAGAAGCACTAAACGATGTGAAATTCTTCTGTGATTGCACTGATAGTAGAGTCAACTGGAGTAAATGTCTTGGAATATGGCACGGAAATTGGCAGAACACACCATCAATATTTGAAAGCATTACATGGAAGGTTATACCTGACAAGTACTTAGGGGTACCTCTCCAACACTACAGAGACACAACAGAATATTGGAAACAAGAGACAGAGCAACTAAGAGACAAGACAAAAACGTGGGGTGGGCGCGATTTCTCAATGTTGACGAGGTCAACAGTGAGCAACATATTTCTTATTTCACGAGTATGGTATGTTTTACAAGTGCTATTCATGTCACGTGTTGCTGTACAAAAGCTACACAGAGTGATCGCAGTGTTTATCTGGGCGTCCACGTGGGAAAGGACAAGCCGAACAAATCTGTTCCGTTCTGTGAAAAGTGGGGGGCTTGGTCTTGTACACTTGTTCCTGAGACAGATAGTACCTAGGTTTGTTTTTTTACGAGATCAAGATGATCGTTTTTTGAGAACGTTGATACATGTGCGGCTGTCCCATTTTTTGCCTGATTTCATTGTAACCACTGTCAATGGGGTGACAAAAAGACCTAAGGGGTACATGAAAGAAGTGATTGCTGCTGTGGAAATATTGAGAGTGCGATTTTCGATGGAGTATCTCTCTAGGGTTTCGCGTAAGAGACTGTACAAGGACCTTGTAGAAACCATGTTGCCAGAGCCTTTGTATAGAACATTGTACCCTAATGGGCCCGGGGATGACGTCTTGAAAAGAGTGAAGAAGATGCCAATTAGACCATCAATGAAGACATTCTTTTTCAAACTTCACAGCGGCACACTCCCTACCAATCCATGGCTCCGAGAAAAAGGAATATTCGTCCCGTCAGTTGATTGCATTATCTGCAGAAAACTCGAGACAGTTGACCACATCTTTCTAGACTGTACCGATGCAGTCTTTCTCTGGGACATCCTTCAAAGGACCCTGAAGAAAGACCTGCCAGTTACACAGTATGGCATCCGTTTTTTGCCAGTCATAAATGTAGGCGGTGTGCCCTACGATATGTTCATGGTATTGGTTCTTCACAGTGTGTGGCGAACACGGATGGCAGTGCGAAACGTAGACGTGAATCCCCGGCCCGCTCGAGAGTACTTCATAGAAAGTGTACAGTATTTGATGACTGCATACGAGGCACAAGATAAGCCAGAGTGGTTGCCATGTTTAGATAAGTTGGTGGGCATAAAGCGTCTGCCTTTTTAACCCCCATGTGCTGGAAGATGTGACAGCACTTTTACACGTGACACTGCACTGTATTCTTATATTGATTTGTACTGTTTGCGAAGCAGGCAATAAAGAAAAAAAAAGGCTCGTTGGTCTAGGGGTATGATTCTCGCTTAGGGTGCGAGAGGTCCCGGGTTCAAATCCCGGACGAGCCCTCCTTTTTTCTTCTAGGTCGCAGTAATAAAGGCGGCCATTCGTTTGTATTATTCGCATTTCTATTAAGTAAAGTTCCTTCCTCAAGCACGCCTGTTTATTAGACAACTTTCAAGTGTTGCCTAGTGTGGTCGGATCGTTGGTTTGACCACCCAGCCCTGTGGGCCGATGTCACTCCACACCCCATGATAATTGTCGTACAGCTGCGTGTCCGCTCGTTGGTCTAGGGGTATGATTCTCGCTTAGGGTGCGAGAGGGTCCCGGGTTCAAATCCCGGACGAGCCCTCTTTTTTTAAAGTCGGAGTAATAAATGCAGCCATTTGTTTGTATTATTCGCATTTCTATTAAGTAAAGTTCTTTTCTCAGCACGCCTGTTTATTAGACAACTTTCAAGTGTTGCCTAGTGTGGTCGGATCGTTGGTCTACCACCCAGCCCTGTGGGCCGATGTCACTCCACACCCCATGATAATTGTCGTACAGCTACGTGTCGGCTCGTTGGTCTAGGGGTATGATTCTCGCTTAGGGTGCGAGGGGTCCCGGGTTCAAATCTCGGACGAGCCCTCTTTTTTAAGTCAGAGTATTAAATGCGACCATTTGTTTGTATTATTCGCATTTCTATTAAGTAAAGTTCCTTTCTCAAGCACGCCTGTTTATTAGACAACTTTCAAGTGTTGCCTAGTGTGGTCGGATCGTTGGTCTACCACCCAGCCCTGTGGGCCGATGTCACTCCACACCCCATAATAATTGGCATACAGCTGCGTGTCGGCTCGTTGGTCTAGGGGTATGATTCTCGCTTAGGGTGCGAGGGGTCCCGGGTTCAAATCTCGGACGAGCCCTCTTTTTTTAAGTCAGAGTATTAAATGCGACCATTTGTTTGTATTATTCGCATTTCTATTAAGTAAGTTCCTTTCTCAAGCACGCCTGTTTATTAGACAACTTTCAAGTGTTGCCTAGTGTGGTCTGATCGTTGGTCTGACCACCCAGCCCTGTGGGCCGATGTCACTCCACACCCCATAATAATTGGCATACAGCTGCGTGTCGGCTCGTTGGTCTAGGGGTATGATTCTCGCTTAGGGTGCGAGAGGTCCCGGGTTCAAATCCCGGACGAGCCCTCTTTTTTTCTTCTAGGTCGCAGTAATAAAGGCGGCCATTTGTTTGTATTATTCGCATTCTATTAAGTAAAGTTCCTTTCTCAAGCACGCCTGTTTATTAGACAACTTTCAAGTGTTGCCTAGTGTGGTCGGATCGTTGGTTTGACCACCCAGCCCTGTGGGCCGATGTCAATCCACACCCATGATAATTGTCGTACAGCTGCGTGTCCGCTCGTTGGTCTAGGGGTATGATTCTCGCTAGGGTGCGAGAGGTCCCGGGTTCAAATCCCGGACGAGCCCTCTTTTTGTCAAAGTCGGAGTAATAAATGCAGCCATTTGTTTGTATTATTCGCATTCTATTAAGTAAAGTTCCTTTCTCAGCACGCCTGTTTATTAGACAACTTTCAAGTGTTGCCTAGTGTGGGTCGGATCGTTGGACTACCACCCAGCCCTGTGGGCCGATGTCACGCCACA